>ML213516.1:13249-205040 GCA_004369045.1 Heliocybe sulcata | reverse complement strand
CAGCAATAAATATAATTATCATGATCATTATATATATTGTTCAGAAAGGGCACCCGATAATCCAAACACAAACATGATATATATACGGCGTTATTCGAACAGCGATCGTCTGGCAATCTGCACAAGACTGACAGGTCTTGCACATATTTCCGAGGTCTGACAAGTTATCCCACCAGCATGTAATCACTTACCATTGGCTGGTAAGACTTACAGATATTTTACGTCTGACACCTCTGATCATCAGTTGTCACCGGATGGTCATAGCCGGCCGAATTTGCTGATGTCATATTACAAATTCCGATATTACAACTCCGCGAATAAAGCCAATACGATCCTAGCCGTGCGTACAAGACATTAATGCTAGCTATGTGGTATCTAGCTGACCGAGGATCCGAGCAGTCTCTGTAAAAATCATCGCCTTACATTCGCATCTCGCGGCAGACCATACCAGGACTTAATTACTGTTGTCCGACATATAATACACACACTCGTCCGGATACTAGTTCACGTCACGGTGTACGCAACCACATTTTCCTTGGGATATAAAACAAGCTATTACCACTATCGCGCGGGAGAATCGCTGAGCCCGGAGAGAATGTCCAAGGCTTGGATGGACTGTGTGCCCTCGGAGTTGCTGTCGGGTTGCAAGGCAGAATCGGCGTCGGGGTCTAAGTCAGAGGCTGCCGGAACACCCTCATATCCTTCGTGCCGCGTAATATTCGCCTGAATTCTCTGAGCTCGTTCACCGTCGTGATTAGCGGTCGGTCCTCCGTCTTCACCAGCTGTTGTCTAGTCATAGTCAGCATAGGCTCGCTCGCCCGTGCGCTACCCCTGAATGGACCAACGTCAAAAATGTAAGCCACGTGAGGTACAGGGAAAGCACATCAGGCTCACCGATGACGATAAGCAGCACCCGAGCCCTGGTGAACGCAATCGGATCGAGGGAGTCAGACGCCAGCCATGAAAGCCATTAATGCAGTGGGTGTTGCTCTGGACGGCTTCGGCCGCGAGAACAGACACCACGTACATCCTGGAGATCAGAGCGCTGACTATGAGCAACGAATGCAGGAGCAGTCCAGTATGGACGGAAGTACTAGCTGCACAACAAGGGCAGAGGAGTAACGCAGCTTGAAGTCGAGTTATCCGTCGCGAGATTCGGAGTGTGATCCCTTCGCCCGTTTGGGGCCGCGTTCCTTCGTGGACTGTTCAGCAGCCTCATCCGACTCTTGAGACTCAGAGGCAGAACGCTTCTTGCTGCTAACGGAGTCGTGGGAGTACGGCGCCGAGTACAAATCAGCGCCAGGTTGAGCCAATGGATCGTGATACTGCTGCTCCGGTACTGGCGAAGCTCGGTTGTCCGCATCACCAGGCTCTTCATGAGCAGAGTAGGACTCGCTGTCCGTATATTCCTCTGTCTCTTCGATACTAGCAAGAGCAAGGCCGGACCCATCTTGAGCATCCTGATTCATACCAGCCGAGTATTGCTGGGCCGAGGATCACCGGCTTCCAATAATTCGCTCTCGATGGCAGCGTCTATCAATTCTAGAACTTTCATATAATGTTTCTTTGCGTCAACCGTCAACCAGTCGTTACAACCAGCTAGTATGATAGGCGCTGTATCAGCACGACAAACGATACTGACTCGATTTTAATCACTACTCACCGGGATCAACATCAGGTAAAGATACTGAACTGAGGGACTTTGTCAGGACCTCTTCTGAGCGCCGTTCAAATACTTTCCGCGCGTTTTCAGACATCTTAGGCAACCTCGCCTGCGCCACGAGATAATCCACGCGGGGGATAGCGACACTTGCGAGGAAGGATCGCAAATCGTCAAATAACAATTGCGCGCTCATCGGCCAGCCAGGCATGTCCATTCCCAGACTTGCATTCTGCAGGAAAACTCTTTTGCTGTTCTTCGCGACGTCGACCAGGCCTGATTCCCAGGAACGCAGAAAGTCTGGTAACCTCGAAACATGCTTGCGCGGTCCATGGAAAGCAAAGAACAAGTACGAGAAAACGTAAAAGCATGACTCCAGTTCGTCGAGGAAGTCGTGACTGCCTAAGTTGTGAAGCACTTTGTAGGACTGGAAAGCGCGGGTTCCCTGTATTTGATGTCACGCGAGCTCAGGTTGACATCGGTTAGACAGTACTCACCGTACGAAAATCTGTCTTGACCTTATCTCGTTGCTGGCCTAGGAATATCGCCATGTCGAAGTCGATCAGGATACCCCAGCCTCCTCCACCTTTTCCTTGTCTGGCATCCAAGAGGATATTGCGCAAACTGATGTCACGGTGGAGGATGCCAATACTCAGTAATTCCATGCTCGCTGGATACCTGTCAGTCCTCTGTTAGGAACGATGAGCTCGTCCACAACGTACCGGAGACAGAGTCACGAAAAGCCCGATACAGTTGTAGCACTGAACGGAACTTCTCCAGTGGAGGTCCATAGAATTGCTGGAGAGTGTAGTAATACTCGCGATCGGCGAAGTTCTTTTTGGCTTGCAGGAGGATGCCGTGGCGAAGAGACGAGACTTTCTCGATGAGTCGGAAGCTTTCCATCGTGCCGACGTGCTTGAGCGGAGGGTTGGCATCCTTGATGCGTTTGAGATGCTCCCACTCTCCCTCTCGACCCAAAGTCTTCCAGGAAAACTTCAGCACGTACGTGTTCCCAAACTCATCCATCACCGTCCAGCAAGTCGTACCTCTTCCTCGGATGGTACGCCTACGGAACGGGTTCTCTGGATTAATGATTCTGTAGCGGCGAACCTCTTCTGCCTCCGGGTCTGCAAAATAACGCTCCTCTCCTTCCCAGAAGATACGCTTGTCAAGTCCTAAGCGGCTCTCGTCTTTCGACGCTATGCCCAGGATGATCTGGACGAATGTGATCGCTGAAGAATGGATATTGTACCAGTTCGAATACAAAACCCCGCCGCGGTCGAACTGATAAACTCGGACCCTCTTCTCCGTGAGCAGCAAACAATAAACGAAGCGCCTGTTTGGTTGCTGAACGAAGATCTCACGAGCATAAACGGCAAGCTGCTTTTCATCATTCACAAGATCCAGCCCGTCCTCCGTTTTCACTTCGATGATAGCGGCAACCTGCGCGTATGTGGGTTTAGAAGGAAAGGACTGGGATTCGCGAAGCCGGGTCCATATGCCTCAAGACACATGTCAGGCTTCGAGCTAAGCTTCTTCTCGTAAGGCTCATGCTGGTGAGGAATGCTGGTGGCATGAGTTAGAACAAGGCGACGAGTCTTATGGAGATTGAACCGTGTGAGGATAGCTTTGATATGCCTTGCCAACGAGTTATACAGACCCACGTCTTCCGCAAGAGCTTTCTCTGGAATGCCCATCCATCTGTTGTTCCTATGATCGTAATCGCGGTGGTACTGTAAGAACTGGCCGATGTTGGACCAGTCCGGCATATCCGGTGCCTTGCCGAAGGCCTCCGAGATCTTGCCGTCGTCCTCCATCCACGCGCCATCTAGTTCCAAGCCCAGCGCCACCTGAAGCTGCTCCACTTTTTCGGTAATGTACGAGTCAGATCCGTGTCTGTGAGGCGTATCTTGGACGCTGGCCTTATGAAGAGGAGCGTGGCGAGGAGTCCGAGGAAGCTTAGGTGGGTTCTCAGAATGGTAAGCAGGCACAATAATCTCCCCCGAGCTGTAGGCAATGCCCTCACGAGGGCCGTCCGATGCCATCTTCGGGCCTATACGAGTGGAGGGGGATCGTTTGTTCCGAGACAGATATGTAGTCTTCGGAGGAGGCTTGATAGGACCAAAAACCTGCTCCGTCAGATTCAGGGGGCGTTTGCTTCCCGACTCCATAGTTAGTGAGCGAGACATGATGCGAGGAACCCCGGATCCAGAACTAGATTCTGGGCCTCGAGGTTGATGTCGAGAATCGATAGTGCTCAGTTCAGTCTGCCCTTTCCCTTTCTGCTGGCCTTCCGAGCTCTCTGCAGGCGAAGAGGAATGACTGGCGCTCTGCTCTGTTGTGGGCGCGGGAGTCGGAGAAGGCGCGTCCGCGAGCACAAGGCCAGATACCGCGTCCTTTGATGATCCCTCCGGAGGCGCCGGAAGTGAGCCTGCGGGAGATCCTGGGGCTGAGGAGATGTTGTCGCTGTCGGACATCATGAGTGGTGGTGGTAAGAGTAAGACTGGACTGAACCAGGAGCCGCGCCGCATCAATAGTTGGTTGTCCCGGTCACACGACGACACGAGGCGACAAGATCACGTGTATTAATGTCACATCACGTTTAACATTACACCGCGATATGTGCCACGACCAAAAGTTACACGACCAAGAAATGCCATCATCGCTGATACTCTATAGCTAACCACTGGTACTCAAAATTGTTACGGGAATTCATAGCTGACTACTCTGCATTTCAAAAATTTTCAGCTCAACGCGTCCTGAGGACTCCAGATATAATGGTATTACAGGCTTCTGACAATCAGTCGCTTATCCTGTTCATCCGCATCGTCACAGAATACGCGCCTTTGACAGACACACGGTATATCATCTTGCTATTATGATCTCGTTGCCCTCATGTCGACTTCGCTTAATTAGTCCACTAGTTCAGGTTACCCTGTAAGCAGCCACATGTTTCTTAACATGAGACAAGCTACCAACCAACGTCTACTATCGCCGGGAGGAAGCGCTGTGCCCAGAGAGGACGTCCAAGACCTGGACAGACCGGGGTGAGTAGCCCTCGGTGTCGGAGTCGGGCTCCGAGTCGGAGTCGGAGTTGGGGTCTAAGTCAGAGGCCGCCAGAACACCCTCGCATCCTTCATGTCGCATAATCTTCGCCTGGATTCGCCGCACTCGCTCATCGTTGTAATCAGCGGTCGGTCCGTCGTTTTCACCGGCTGCTGCGCCTTCATCATGGCCAGTCATAGTCGGCATAGGCTGCCCTCGTGCGCCGCCCTTGAAATGAACCAACGTCAAGGATTTACGCCACGTTGGGTCCAGGCACAGCACAGCAGGATCACCGATGACGATTAGCAACGCTCGAGCCCTGGCGAGCGCAACTGGATCGAGGAAGTGAGACAGCAGCCATGAACGTTGTCTTTGTGACTGACCGTTGGTGTGTCTCGGGTTTGCTACAAAGCCAAGGGAGTGCTTCAGATCGTCATTGATGTGGCGGGTGTTGCTCCGTACAGTAGAAAGAATCATGACAAGGCGCTCCTGCGTACGTACAGTTAGTTGTCACACCTTTCAGTTATATGGGCCAAGGTTACCTGTCCTTGAAAGTCGTCGACCGTGCCTACTTTAGCATTCTTGAATTTCTCGGGCAGAGTTTCCAATATCTTTGCCCCGCTGAGCAAGATATGGCGCGATGATTCCAACATCATCTGCACCTGCAGCGTATTCATGGTGAGAAGAACGGCCGCTGACAGCCCACTACTCACTTAATTCTGCATGTTCTTTTTCAAGCATCGCGCAGTATGACTTCACCAAGCTAGCTTCGTCGATGTTAAAATAGGACGGGGAACCTCCTTCTCGATATTCCTTTCCATTTATGCCGTGGAAGACTACTGGATACCCTGGTGTGGCCAGAATATTCGAGTCGAGGAACCTCTGAGTAACGGAAGTATCCGCGCAATTCATTAGCTCTCCGCCGTAGAACTCCTCGTTTGAGAAGGCGAAGATATCAGGATGAGCTCTATAAAGCGAAGGAGTAAATCTCGTAAAGCCACAATACGGGGTTCATAACAGACCTATACTGGCATCTAAGCTTGATCTGAACACTGCTAGAGAGGTTGTGAGCGAGTATCCGACAAAACTCACAGAACAACCAACGTTATATTTTTACCGATGGAGCATCGTATATGTCCATTTTCATGAGCCTGTCCAAGAAGCTCTCCTGATACCCTAAGTGTGCCGCCACTGGAGATACGATGACGGTCCCAATTGTCGAGGGTCGCCGGCGAGAACCACATTGGTGTTGGAGTCGGCAAGGGATAATATAGGGATCATGGATTCGGGCTCTATACACTGCCCCGCTTCGTCAGTAAATATATGACTGAAGTGCCCCTTCTCCACGCCCAGATTTGAGATAATGCCGCCTGAGACGCATGTGGAAACGACAACGCGATAGTCGAGTAGCTCTTCTACCGAGGCCTTGCAAAAAAGGTCGTCGTTCTTCACACGGCAGAATAGCTTTAGATCCTCGGACAGTAGATCTTCGATAGGCCTCGAGACCACATTCAGTCTCAGCAAGACCTCAGGTGTCAGGCCTGCTTGCATTAGCTTCAAAGTAAGCGTGTCAGCTGCACGATTGTTCGGAGTGCACATCAGGACGCGGCTTGTCTGGGATCTCAATAATAATTGGCGAACTGCCTGCACTAGAACCGTAGTTTTACCGCTCCCAGGCCTGCGTGACAATTTTAAATGGGCTAGACACAAGTTTGTGGAGCACTCACGGGCCAAAAACTACCAGTGGTACGCTCCCCGCTGGATGATGGGTAATAGACCAGACTCCGGATCATCTTGTATTTCAGGGCATGAGAGGATGGTGTCTTGGTACGATGCGCTTTCCGATGGGAGACAGGGCAAAACGTACTCCGCCTTTGGGAACAGAAGTCGCTCAGGACGAGGCGTCGACACTACTGCTTCATGCATCCGACGGTAAGGCAAGTGATTTAATCGGAAGGCGATATCGAAGACGCTGCCATTGTAGAGATTGAAGTCGGACGGCATAGTGACCTCCACCACATCGTAGTCGATCTCTTCAACGCGAACGTGCCATGAAATGCCTTCGTGCACTCTGGTGACCACAATCACGTCGCCTACCGTGACTTCCGGCTGCTTGGCAAGTAGGCCGGGGATTCGTACACTAGAAACAGCAGCTAAGTAATCTAGCCTCATAATCATGAATGCTAATCACCTGTAATACTGGGTGCCCTGGGGAGTAAGCTTCACATCTCTTAGTGTACACCTCTCCAGTTGTAGACTGATGCGAAGGTTCTTAGAACAAATACGGTACCACTCGGTGACTCTTACCTTGCTCTCTCTTCATTTACCCACATGAGGCTCTGAAACCATGTGCCATAGGTACTGATGTCGATAGACGGGGGCATGATCTTTCTCACAGCTTCGATCCCACCCGGTGCCAATGCGATACCTTTCAACCCACGAGGAATGTGGAAGCCAAGAGTGTTACAATTCGCATCTAACCAGGCCGGTGGCTCCCCGGTGGGAGCCAAGAGAGCACTTGGAGGCAAAGTAGTGCAGTCTCGAGACCGGACATATGGTGTCCTCGGCTTCAGCTGCTGGTGATCGTCTTTGGAGCCAATGATAGCATGCACACGACGCGTGATGGCGAAATCCCTTTGTCGCATTACATCCCAGAAGTTCAACTCGAGGGTGTCGCTGAACCGGCCCTCATGCGTCGCGTGGAGCTGAACAGGCAGCAATAGGGGGATGCTGGAACTGACCCATAACGCCGTGCCCAGGTCAGACGGTGGATAGACCGTGAAGCTGAGGCAAGGAAAATACGTCAGCCACGAGCACGAACGTACTTGAACTATCACTTACTGCTCTCCGATGACCTTGGACGAGCTCTGAAGTTGCACGCTCTTCAAGTGCACAAGAGCATCGGGTCGAACACGTCTGATAGTCACTGTTCGTAGCTGTGGCATACCCTCGATGGCCTGACTGGTTTCTACCAGTCCGAAGTCCAGTGTGCCATCCTCCCAAGAGACGTATATGCCGCCCTTGTTCCGTTCACTGTATCTGGTACTGGCCGTGTCGACCTCATCTGACAGTGCTTCATATGACACGCGACGGAGTTCGGGTGGTTGTGCAACAGGAGCGCTGCTGGCTGAGGTGGCGTCGGGTGTCCTTGCTTTCTCCCTCGATGAAGTACCCATCATCCCCAGCTGCAGCTAGCGTTCGGACGCGATGCCGTTTGCCCTCTCGATGAGATTTCCAGCTGCCCTGCACGACGATTCCGCATTCGCAGAGCTTCTTCCGAGCCATTCCTCGAGTATAGAAGGGATTTCAGATGGTGCAGAAGATGCTGGGATAGAGAGAAACTGGCTGATCCATGCGCTACGTCTCTGGCACGCAATGCCGGCATCCTGGCGCGACGTTTGACAACGAAGAAGTTAACTACGAAACGGACTTACTAGGTTTGCCATTAACACACCTATTTGGGCGCTATTCCCAGAGTCTCCCACCACATGCTGACCGCGTCTCTTTCCTTGAGACGCGTCCATATCAATCCGAGAGCCTCTATAGGACGACTACTGCATGTCATGGCGCCTGCAACACAAACCGTGGATACGACCAGTCGCTTAGCAGCTCTGCGGGAGCTGATGAGGACGAACGCCAAACCTATGGACGCATATGTTGTGCCCAGCGAGGACCAGCGTAAGCGGAAACATGAGCCTGGTTATTGAGCGATTCTAGAGACCGCTGCAGATTCCAGCGAGTACCTGGCTCACTGCGACGAGAGGAGAGCATTTATATCCGGCTTTACGGGTTCAGCTGGTGCGTGCTCTGATCGCGTGCCGCCAGGAAATCGAGGTCTTGAAGGTGCCACAGGATGTGCTGTGGTCACCACCGAGAACGCCTATCTATTCACAGATGGTCGGTATTTTCTGCAGGCCGAGAAGCAGTTGGACGGGCATGTCGATATTACTTCATATGTCTCTCCCGTTCAGCTCACTGTCTCACAGAAATTGGCAACTCATGAGACAAGGACTTCCGAGTATGCCTAGACATTCTGTCCCGTAGTCTGATGCTAACTGTCTGCAGATGTTCCCACATGGCAAGAGTTTCTCCAGAAGGTGTGCCCTCTCCTGCATGTATGCGCCGTCGATCCGATCTAGAGTGCTGGATAGAATCTCGAGAAAGAGAGCCGCATTGGGATCGACCCTACGCTGATATCAGCTGGTATGCCGTCTTGCTCACAGATCACTCTCGACCCTGACGCCTCGCAGTGGACGCCGAAAGCATCAAAGGCTCCTTGTCTAACAAGAATTCTCAGCTCGTCCCGCTTGAGGATAACCCGGTGGACCAGGTCTGGGGTAATGACCGCCCAAAGCGTCCAGCGAGCAAAGTATTCCCCTTGAAGCTTAAATACTCGGGTAATCACATCCAAGTTTTGCTCGTCAGCACTCGTGCCCTGACCATCTAACAGGACAGTCGCACCACGACAAGATCAAGCAGGTCCGCCAGGAGCTTGCAAAGAAGAAAGCACAGGCGATCGTCGTTAGTATGCTGGACGAAGTCGCTTGGCTCTTCAACCTGCGCGGCTCCGACATAGATTACAATCCCGGTAAGGCGCGCAGATGACACCGGTGGCGTTGCGTGATAATGACTTCTCACGTTGCAGTATTCTTTGCCTATGCCATCGTGACCGTCGACAAAGCCTTGCTCTTCGTCAACCCGGACCAAGTAGACGCTGACGTTCGGCAGCACCTTGGGTCGCAGATCGAACTGAGGCCGTACGACTCTTTCTTCTCCTATCTTAAGACTGAATCTGGCGCGTCGAAGGAAGCCGTGGGTTTCTCCCGCTCTACCTGGTTTCATGCCTCTGAGCGTCCTCTTAGCCCATCCTCCTCGGTGACAAGACAAGTTTTGCCATCCAGGAAGCCATCGGTCGGGTACGCGTCTTCTCGTTTATCCGACTCTGCGCCCTTAATGATTGGCATCTAGGACTCGGTCCAAATTGGCCGCTCCCCAGTTGCAGATCTCAAGTCCATCAAGAATCCCGTCGAGATCGAGGGTTTCAGGCAGAGCCACATCCGTGACGGTGCGGCCCTCGCGAGGTACTTCGCATGGCTAGAAGGCCAGCTCAACGGCGGCGTCGAGCTGAATGAGAGCCAGGCAGCGGATAAGCTCGAGGAGTACCGGTCGTAAGTTATGTCGAACATGTTTGCAGCTGGACACTGACGAAGCGGAAGACAACTGGATCTCTACCAGGGATTGTCATTCACAACGATATCCTCGACTGGCCCGAATGGAGGTCAGAACTGGAAAGGAGCTATTATCGATTTTAACTGCTTACACTTCGCCATGCAGCTATCATCCACTATTCTCCGGATCCTAGTGACTGTGCCATCATCAAGGCAGATCAGGTATTGTAATTTTATTTGCTACACTATATGCCGTGCATTGACCGTAGACTTCCTTAGATATATCTCTGTGATTCTGGCGGACAATACCTCGACGGAACGACCGACGTCACGAGGACATGGGTAGGTCCTCTTTTGTTCCCATTCGCATTCGACTATGGGTGACAAATGCCTGTTGCGTAGCATTTTGGAACCCCGACTGCCGAGGAGAAGAGGGCCTTCACTCGAGTCCTGCAAGGGCACATTGCTATTGATACTGCAGTATTTCCCAATGGGACGTCAGGTGCGATACTACGATGATGCTCTCGTTCTTTGTCCGATAGCTGATGCAGGGGGGCTAATGAAGGTTATATAATGTAAGGGAACCAACGCTATATGCGAGACGCCGTCTTCATTGGGCTATTCTTTCAGCGATTCTTGGGCGCGTAGAGCTTTATGGCAAGATGGACTAGGTACGTTTACGCAAACCCCGCTCGTCCAAGTTATTGATCTGTGGCATAGACTATCGGTAATCAAGCGGGCGATCTTCTCTAAGCTCGTGAGGTTAACCTGATTCGCACAACAGTCATGGGACTGGTCATGGCGTCGGGCACTTCTTAAATGTTCACGAAGGTATGGTGCGCCTCCTACCTTAAATGCTCAGGTTGTGACGCCGCTCTTCAGGTCCCCATGGTATTGGCGTACGCATAGGTGCGCCCTCATGTATTGTTAACTTTCTGCTCGCTGCTGAGGGTAACTTAGCGTATAACAATACGGCTCTCAAGAGCGGAATGACGGTATCAAACGGTAGGCCTTCCCGTCCGTAAGTAACGACGAAGCTCATCCTTGTAGAACCTGGCTATTATGCCGACGGACGCTTCGGCATCCGGATTGAGAACGTCGTCGTCGTCCAGGATGCCCAGACGCCTAACAATTTCGGTGACAAGGGGTACCTCCGCTTCGAGCATGTGACGATGGTGAGCTCAGATGATTGCTATGCATACTCGCCCTGCTTATTGTGCATGGAAGTGTCCGATACAGAAGAAGCTTGTGGACCTGGACGTCCTGACACCGTACGAGAGGGAGTGGCTGAATAAATATCATAAGGAGACGTGGGAGAAGGTATCGCCTCTCATCCAGGATGATAAGCGGGCTCTGGAGTGGTTGGAGCGGGAATGTTCACCTCTGTAACATTCTCTACATGAGCTTAAAGCAGACTTTCAGATCCAGGACGAGTGGTATTTCCGAGAGACCGCTTTCACCAGGTGCGGATCGAGGCTTTTTCGGAATGCGAACCCCACGCCGTTCTGGTCTGTGCCCGCTTGCGTCGGGAGTCGCTGGATGTTCTTTTGCACTTACAGTAGGTCCAGGATTTCGCCAACTCATCTTCGGTCTAGGACGCCAACAAGCCTGGCAGCGTTATGCTCTTCTCCTGAGATTCATGCATGCATGCATGCCATGACACTGCTAATTTGTGCAGGAGTGTGTTTTCAATCCGACGGTTGCTCATAATAGAGCGTATCTGCTGGAGGAATTCCTAGCGTTTTTTTGGTCTAGCACGAAGCGCACTTTGGAATAGTGGGACGCACCACCTCGCGCCACTCGGAATGATTATTATGCAAAATCTATTAATTCTAGCGCGCGCCAGACAAACGCGCTTTGCCCTCTCCCTCCTCGATGTTCAACATTCAATGTTCAACGTTCAATATTCAATAGCAATGACTATGCACAGTCTGTCCGCGACGGTCTTGGTACATCTAGGGAATTAAACGAAGCTGAGATACGCCCTCTGGCGGTGTGCATGATGTCACGTGACCGATGCCATCCCGCGGCGTAGTCGGCATGCAGCACAAAGGCCCCACCTGTGCCATTCATTTTGGCGTAAGGCTCGAGTCGTTTAGCTCACAGATCTGTAGGAATTCCTCTAGCAGATACGCTCTAATGCTGACTGAACACGTTACTTAACTGCAGCGATCGAAAAGAATGGTACCCGCGACACCGTGACATAAGTGCGGGGTATCTGCCAGGGTATATATGTATATAAATATCGTACTGTTGCGTCAAGTATGACCATGTTCTCCGTGGCCACGGAGTATGCAGTTATTCTTGGTTTAAAGGAATGCTCGATGAATGCACCTGGTCCACGTAGTGCCGTGTTTCAGCTGTGTACAGAAACTTATTCTGGACACCGAACCACGCCGTACGGTATTTCGCGAAATCTGAGTTAACTCTGCATCTGAGTACATAAGCGCGTTGAATACGAATCACCGTTAGGAATAGATCAAGAAATTGGAGAATCTTCGGTCTTACGATTGCATCATCACATAAGTTTAGTAAGGTATCCTCGACGCACGAGCGTTCACATACTTGTATCCAGCTGTGATATCACCTGGATGCTTTTCCCTACAGATTGGTGTCTCGGGTCCCGTTTGCCAGCATATAATCCATAGGACTCGCGACCAAGCTTCATAGCGGTTTGACCGCGTCCCTGAGTTCCTCCTCTCCTCCGTCTCTATTCACGATCCCACAACGAATACACCGCTTTATTATATCCTAATCTTCTTGGGGAACGAAAATCAATATGACCGCCAACACGTATAATTTACAGGGGAACTCTACGAAACCTGGCGACAAAATCTACCTCACAACCCCTAGTTCTACGGAGGAGAGTCCGGAATCATACAGCTTGGATCCGGGCAGGCAGCCGAGTTATGTGTACAATAATACGCTTCCGCGGTGGGCGGCGGCCATCCGGAGGAGAATAGTCAAGAGAGTGGAATGGGAGTCGGAGGTCATAGCAGCCATGCAGGTGTGTGAAGTCAGGCATGGAAGAATGAGACTGGAATTGAAGGCAACTCATAGGAAAGTATCCGGACACCATGGCTGGATACATACTTCGTGTATACATCCTCTCTGGGGACGCACACGTTCTTCATGACAGCCCTGCCATGTACGTATTTCTTTGGATACCCCCAATATGGACGAGGGTATGTGTTCATCAGCTTTCCCTGTTTGTCGTATAACTGAACGGCATATGCGTTCTGACAGACTATTGTTCGTGCTGTCCACCGGCGTGTACGCTACATCCGTGATCAAGGACCTGATATGCTCGCCCCGTCCGCATGCCCCTCCAGTAACCCGATTGAGTGCGTAACTATCCCCCATTGCAGCCATATTTCTGAACAGTGTGGCAGCCATGGGCTCACATCATCTCGAATACGGCTTCCCCTCCACGCACACGACCAACAGCGTCTCTATAGCACTGTTCATCTTCACCCAGGTTTATCGCGCCTATCTCAACGCGTCCATTTCACAAACCGCCTACATAATGTGGATCTGCGGGCTCGTATTCTACGCATTTAGCATTGTATACGGCAGAATCTACACCGCCATGCATAGCTTCACAGATTGCGCGATGGGTATAACTTTGGGAGTGTCGCTGTGGCTGGCACAGTTATACCTCGAGAAGCCGCTGGAGAATTGGGTCTTGGGAAACGGCTGGTTAGGTCCGTTTCCTTGTTTCATGCCATGTACCGTCTGTCTGATGCGCTTTGCAGGGCCTCTGGCGGTGTCACTTGCGACGGCACTGATTGTTAACCAACACCCTCAGCCGGTGGATGATTGTCCGTGCTTCGAAGACGCGATTGCGTTCATGTCCGTCAACGCAGGAGCGCTCCTTGCGCAATGGCACGGCGCGCAGTACGGATTTGGCGACTCGTACTACTCAGTACGGCAGCCAGGTAGCGCATACGAGACCTGGTCGGACGTCGGGACGTGGTGGCTGTATGCTGCGATTAAGATGGTCGTCGGTGTGTCTTGAGTGTCCATCATAGAAGCTCTCTCTGATCCCGAACAGGCATTCTCATCATCTTCATGTGGCGTATCGTCGCCAAGTCGGTCATGCACCTGATCCTGCCACCCACGTACCGGCTGCTCGCGCAGGCGTTCACACTCCCGAATCGGCGGTTCTACACGCCTGCGACGGATTACCACTCGATGCCCCCCGAGAAGGGTCTCCGGCCGATTCCGTCCGTCATCGACCTGCCCGCACATATGGAAATGGAGATGGAGCTGAAGGTTGGCGCGACGGGTGCGGGGAGGCGGCTGCACGTCCCGAGGGATATCAAGCAGCGCGGTGCGGGCGCAGCGCTTAGGCGAGAGAAGGTGGCGGAGGAGGTGGGCACGGTCGTAGGCGGGCCTCTGGAAGATGAGAGTATCAAGCATTATGATGTCGATGGTGAGGAGCCTATTTGATTGGTTTCCGGATAGTCGTGCTGATGGGTTTGCTTGATAGTATTGACGAAGGTGATCGTGTACTCGGGGATTGCGATTCTTGCCGCGGAGGTGGTTCCCATTCTCTTCGAGGTTCTTGGGTGGGGAGTGCGGGCATAGTGGTATTCACTATCGTGCTACCTTTTCCCGGGCATTGGCCAGGCTGACCCACGTTGACGATTCTGTCGACACGGACCCTGCATCGTGGCCGTCTTCGTTTGTAGACTGGCTGCTTCTGATCTCACACTCTAATCTCTCTTCACGTTAACGGATTTATACCCTACCTTCCTGTATAATGTAATATCATAGCTATGGGGATCGAGAAGGTGATAGTACTAGTGTTGCACTAGGGAAGACTGCGTGGTGCGTTCTCGACGAGACATGCCATTCGCATGTATACACCACCCTTTCCCATACAGCTGACAGGCCCATAGTATATCAAGCTCATGTGCAATTATGACATGCATTACTCGAAATTTTGGAGGCCCAATATCAATGTCGTTCCAAGTGATGTCATTATACCTATACTTCCTTCTGACCATCACGGATTCCTATTCCATATTACCAAATCAGGAATGAGTATGCCTACTTTCGACTCAGTATGGTTACCCTTCCGGAGTATCACTTCGTTCTTCACATTGTCCTCGTCGTATATAAGAGCGGTGTATGAAGAAGCGGTTGTGGATATATCTCTTCCTCTTTTCACCACCGTCCCCACGGCCGTGCTCACCCCCGTGCGCGCCCATCATGTCCTTTTTCTCCTCCCCTACTTACAGTACGAGCGCAATAGTTGCCCCAACCTGAACCATTCGTGAGCTTTTCATCAGGGTAACTTGGTACGGCTTTCTATGTACGTGGACTGTTCGTCTCTTGACACCTCTCAAGGGTTTTCATGGAGTAACATCCATAGTACCCAGGGTCTTATCGGCCGCAGAGACTGGCCTCACTGATTCGTGTGCGTTCATAAAACTCTAATATCCCCCACGCAGTACATACTTCTCACATCCCAGCACGCTCTAGCACATTCTATCACGGATATTTCGCAGTATCAAACTAGTGTAACATCACAGCCGTGAGTCACAACAAGAACGGTCTCGGCCAGCAACGGATCGGCGTTCGCCGCATTTGTGTTTGCTCCTCGAACGGCTGTTCTTACATAATCTCATCCGCACGTCTTTCATCTCGCAGCACCAGCACCAACAAACGACAGCAACGACCCATCGACTTTATCGCCCGCCATGCAGGTCAATACACCATTGACGCAGCCGTTTTCGTTTAGTTCATCGTCTACTTTCGAGGACTTCTTCAATATGGATATGCTCAATGGCTCGAACGGCGCCTCGTCTCCCCGCTCGTCCTCCCGCTCTCCAGCCGAGTCGTTTTCGACTCTGCCTTCTCCCCCCTCTCAGCCCTATACCTTTCCTGGCACCGATTTCGATTCTTTGTTTAACTTTACTCTGGACAGTGAAGTCGTCAAGACAGATGCGTTGGCACCAGCGCCCACTGCTGCGCCTTATGACTTTATGGGCGCTTTTGCCACGCTGAACGCCTCCGGTTCGTCTTCGGAGAGCAGCCCGTCGGCGCAGCAGAGTGATTCCCCTGTCCTG
This sequence comes from Heliocybe sulcata, assembly GCA_004369045.1. NCBI lineage: Eukaryota > Fungi > Basidiomycota > Agaricomycetes > Gloeophyllales > Gloeophyllaceae > Heliocybe > Heliocybe sulcata. The sequence continues at coordinate 189,090 of ML213516.1, read as the reverse complement.
GCCATCGATCCCCAGCTGGTTGGGACGCCTGCTACATCGAAGGCTCAGAGCGAGTTCGGCGACGATGAGGACAATGACGATGAGGAAGACGACGACGAGATGGACGACGAGAACGTCTCCCTTCCCCAAGCCAAGGTGGGCGGCAAAGGCGGCGCAAGGAAGGGCACTGTTCAGTCTGGCGGCGTTACCAAGAAGAGCGGCAACGCCCCCCTGAAGGCGAAGGAAAACAAAGGAACACCCGAGCTGGACGACTGGCGCCCATCCCCCGAAGAGTATAAGAAGATGTCAAGCAAGGAGAAGCGGCAGCTGCGGAACAAGATCAGTGCACGCAATTTCCGTATCCGCAGAAAGGGTAAGCACGCATGGATGTGGCATGTTGACTTTACTGATGTTTCCTGCAGAGTACATTACGACCCTTGAGGGCGATGTAGCGGAGCGTGACAAGCTGATCGACATGATCAGGACTGAGCTCCATTCGACAAAGGATGAGAATTCGTCCCTCCGTCAGGAAATCCACGCACTCAAGAAAGCTCTGCTTGAGGGCCGTGCCTCTGGCGAGCCTTCTCCTCTCCCTCCTCCCGGTCCGTTGCCTCCAGTTTCCGCTGCGCGTGCCTCCTCTCCTCTCCTCTCCCCGAATGTCCAGAAGGATATCCCCCTGTCTCCGCGCCTTGCATCCAAGGCGTTCTGGGGTGGCAGTCAGAGCTTTGGCGGCATCACGCCGGTGCACACGACGATTGTCCCCGAGTTCCCGCTTGCGAGTGCGCTGTTGCGCAAGCCCATTGTCGGCGACAAGCCGGCCTCGCCGCCCCTCCAGGAGAACATCAATCCGTCCCTCAATGGGAGACCCACTGCAGCGCAGGCGCCGTCGAAGACGCCGCTCGGTGGATTCGATTCGTATATGGATACAAACCCATTCACGATGAAGACCCTCGATGCGTATGTCTTCTCGTTGTGCTGCTCTGGTTATGTTGCTGATATGGCATCTGTGTCGTAGCTATCGTATGCAATTGTGGGGCAGGATGGCTCAACAACAACAGGCGATGCACGCGCAGCATGTCCGGGAACAGAAGGCCGCCAAGCAGCAAGGCCCTTCTGGCCTGGCAGGCGCCATTCGCCCCCTCTACTTCTCCTCCACGCCTTCGCCCAAGCAGCCCTTGTCCTCTTCCAACAACTCGAATACGACCCCCAAGGCCGGTCTCGCTCCTCAGCCAACGAGGGAGCAAGCTGTGCTCGCCGCTGTTGCGAGCCAGACGATGCTCCAGCGCTTGGGCTCGGCCTTCTGGGAAGCATTCTCCGGGCAGGAACCGTTGCCTAATGGCCACGGTAAGGCTGCTGCCTGGGATGCGGAGAAGGTGCGGAAGGTGCTTGAAGGCACTGCTGTCGTCCGCGTCGTGGACGTTGAGAAGCCGACGGTCAAGAAGGAGCCTGTCTCGCCGAAGCTCGTGCCTACGACGATGAAGGCACCGGTGGCCCAGGATGAGAAGAAGCATTGTTCTTCCATCTCGCTGCTGGCGGAAAGCATGGGTGCGCTTAACCTTGGCCGCAAGTAGGCATGGGTTGTGTGGTATTCGTCCGGCGTGGCGAAGAAGAATCAATCAATCGTCAAATAGAGGTTTATGGGCTTTCTTGTACACCATGCATTAGGTGCTCTCTTCCTCTTATCCAATCATCTCATCATTCGAGATTGCAGTCGCCATTTGTTTTCAACGACGTCTCGTGCTCGCCCGAAGCCATTAATTTATTGGGCGAAGCTTCCACTGTCCTTAATTTCCGTGCCCCTCCCCTTTCTTCCATTTTGCTCGTCTCGTCTTGTCTCGTATTGCTGTCGTCGCTGCTCCTGGTGTCCCGTCTGAACGCCACATCCCCCCTCACTTGACCTCTTCCCAACCAAATCGAAGTTGTACTGTAGATCGTCTTCCGAATGCCCACTCGTAGTATCCCATTTTCCTTTGTTTGAAGTATCGTGGTTATGGACTGCCGTTTTGTATTGTACGTGCCTAACGAAATCACAAAAACTTCATATACAAAATTTCGAGATGCCGAAAAAGCAGTTGTGTGGCTCATCATGTGGCGCCCGTCGGAGGGTCGCAGAGTCCATGCCGGTGGCGCAAGCAGGCCACGCCGGCTTGGCATGGTTATGTTGACATCGTCTTATGGACGTCGGAGGGCTGAATGTCCGGCGATTCTGCCCGTCTTACGAAGCGTACGATCGAGCAGCCAGGACGCCACAATTTTTACTCTTGGTCTATTGAGATCACTTACATACCGTTGTCAACGTTCCAGGCCCCCTGCGATCATTGCGGGCAAGAAGCCTCCTGACTTCTAAAGGAATCCCTTAAATAATCTGCTGTCTGCGATCTGGAACCTTACAACAGGACGCCTCTGAGTCTGTTTGCAACGATGTTCTCTAGTACCCTTGTCTTCGCTCTTTGTTTCTTCAGCGCTGTGGCAGCTGCGCCTTCTTCGGTGTCCTCCCTACCAGGATGCAGCGGCCTCGGGGCAAATGCGTCGAACACCTTGGCCTCCTTCACCCTGGCGGCTCTGAACACGAGTCTACCGAACGCCAATAGCACGGGTGCCCCCCTCGTGCTTGGGCAGGCTGGCGCCATAGACGGCGCGACGTTCGAGGTTCTTTCGGTACGTAGTCGTCACCCCGTGCTCGACCTCTCGCGCTGACTCTTCTGGGTAAAGACTTGGGCGACATTCCCGTACAACGACTGGCCAACCTTGTCTTTAGTCAATGGAGGGCTGTACGGAAATAGTTCGTACGGAAACCAGGCCGTTTCAAGCGGTGCCACGAACGGAACCACGGTCGGTTTCATAACTACCACCCCGACGCCCACTCCGAGTCAGGTATTCTGCATAGTGGTCAGTCGTATGGGTCACTTCTCCAGGTGTGGCGGGATAATAACGATGATACACGCATAGCCCAACAAAAACTCTTCTGGCTTGCCCCTACTCGCACTTAATGGACATACAGACGAGTTCTCGCTTTGTTCGAACGGGAAGGGTTATCAGAACAACGTCGCTTACAACGCCTCTGGGAAGTCGTATTACTATGACTATACCACTTGCTATCCTGTCGTACTGCAAGTCGTGGGCACTCAGTAGCTTCTGTCATCCCGGTAACATTGTTAAAATATTCACGCTATAATTGCTGTTATCCCGGTAAAATAGTCAATGTATTCACATTATAATTGTGATACCAGATACCGCTCCAGACATGCAGCGACGGGAACGACACACCATACAGCCTCATGCCACTGCCCTCCTCAATCACAAACTCCAATACACCGAGACCCCGGAACAATTACTGGGCCCGCGAAGATTGTGCTCGGAGTAGGCTGAGGCAGACTAATCACCATTGTAGTCAAAAACCAGTACACAATGGACCACCAGTACCGCGCACATACCTCTGGGTTGCCGCCGAGCTGATAGTCGCCTCATTCAACAGTTGAGTACTGTGCCTGCCCGACTACAGTTCCAGGAACGCACTCTCCATCTTCCACATCGCACCCACCGACGAATAGCCGTCTGTGTCGCCCTCAATCAACTAAGAGCGTCGAAAGGTTGGAGGCACGACATAGGGCGATAGTGGCGCCGCGAAAGCGGTCATTGCGCAGAGGAGAGCAACCAGGATGTTCGACATTGTCAGCTTTGGACCGCTTGTTCGGAACGGCGATAATGCCAGTATACTTTCTTTGAGAAAGAGTGGAAGTCACAGAGAGCAGTAGATGGAAGATAGATAGACTGAACGACGATACCCACACGTCAGCATCAATAGCGGTGTTGAAGGCCTTGAGACACGTACCGCCCAGCACCTGAGACTGCGTGTAAAAGGAGGGAGCGTCAACGCTGCCGCCGCGAAGCAGACTCATAGCTCGTATGCCCGTTCCGCGGGAGTCGGGTTTCTAGGACGGAAGCCGGTCGCCAGACAAGAGCCATCGACCACCGAGTGATGGGTGCGCCACAGCATCTAACAATGGCGGAAGGGGCAAGGCGCTTTGATGTCTACCCAGAGCCGTATCAAGATGCTTGGTTCTTGACAGATATACGTCGAAGACATCTTCACGCTTCCGGATCACGCATAAATGCGGCAAGAATGGTTCATGGGCTTCAAACGCTCCATACATTGGACAGCTTGGTATTCTAGTAGCATGTAGGGTGTCCATAGAATCTGTGCAAGGTATTGTAAGCACAACCGAAGGCGAAAGGATCAAGTATAGGAAGAAGTCAGAGAAGCCGATATTTTCATATTCTCCACCGAACGACGTCTGCGACGCTCAGCACAGGTCCACCAATACGATGGACCCGGCCAAACCCCCTGCAAGCAAGAAGCGAGCGCAGAGCCGTCGCCGCAGGCGAAGCATTCAAAGAATGGATGAACTTGTTTTCGTCTTAGGAAGGTCGAAGTAGCCAGACACTCACTCTTTCCAGAATCCAGGCTCTAGTACTTGGTCAAAAGGGGAAACACGCGGAAACGCTTCCATTGCACACCTAGATAGATGAAGCTTCAGTTCTTGCCTGCAGAACTAGACGCTCCAAGCTTACCTTCTTCCCTCAATATCCTCTTGGCCGCATCTCGATCCGGTCCTGGCCCCCCCTGCTTGCGTGTCAAGTACCACTTCCCGTCCGCGTAGGGGACCATGTCCATGAAGGAGCGCGTCACAACCATGAGCGCGTGGAAGGAACCATCGCTATCCTGACGACCAGAAAATGCACACCCTACGCCACCTAGTTCCTTGATTCTCCTGTCCAGCGTGAGGAGTACCTTGCAGGAGTCTCCAATGCCAGGCTCGAGCAGTTCCTCTCCGATCGAGGCGCGGTAGCGGTTCGCCCACTTCAAGCCTTCCTCAAAATCAATGGCCCCCGTGTACCAAGCGTTGCCGGAGTTGCATGCGGCGGGTAGGGGGCTTGGAGGCTGGCACGGTGCTTGGAACGCGTTGCAGTTGAAATGAGCTCAGGACAATAAGGAGAACGGCGTAAGTAGGCTTACGTATCGTTTGACTGCGTTTCTAACATACGTAACTGAAATGAATAGGCGAGAGAGGAGGCGGATGTTTATGTGTCGGTCGACAGAGTATATGCAAGTCAGACCTGTCAGAAGAAAGTCGTCAGAGTCGGTCGCGAATATCGGATGTGAATGGAGAAGAGGAGTTCAGGAAGAGTTTTTGGTATGAGGTTGTCCACCAGGAGATTGCTCTCTCCTTCGGAAGCAGAACTGATTGTATGGTTCATCATATAAGGAGAAGACTACTGGTTTTCTTAGCAGTCGAGAAGAGATACTCACCACGAACATTCAAGCTACTTGTTCGATTTGCCGACACTGTACCCAGCGGCGGGACGGGATGAGGAGTTCGACAACGCGTCGCGTCGACGCGAAGTCGTCGGCTGTACTGTATAGTTGAATTTTCGATCTCAGAACGCGGAGTCGGAAATTCCCAGACTCGCGCGCTTGCGCGTCCGACTTCAAATTGTTACACCCTGTTCCTATGTCCTGTCCTGGAGGGCTGGAAATCATATAAGGTGGGTCAGAACGCCTTGCATTACTCTCGTCCCCATTTTCATGATAGATAACTGTCCATACGACGAGTTGGCGACTTCCCCATGAGCCTACACTCAAACATGCATCACCAACTGATCCCTTTGCTCTTTATCCATTTTGTTTATTGTGGGCCGATCGGCTTGAGCTTGCGATACTGACGATACTTTTCAGTATTAGCACCTTCAATAATTATCTAGACCTCGCGAGAAGACACTTCTATGCAAACTTCCAAGAGTCAGACTGAATAGTAAGCGTCTTGTTCTTTCCGTCCTTCATCTTCTACCATATCTTCGTGATGATATTCTTTAAACATTAATGACAAGCATATGTCCGATTCTTTGTGAAGGATACACTGTTCGCTGATCTAATTCCCTATACCTCCGGAACGAACTGTCGTCTTCAGTGGGCTGATCCTCCTTTCTCAACAGATGCAAGACCGGGTGGAGATGCAAGGTGAGTGAGCCCCACGACTCTGCCACCGTAACACGATCTGGTTTTCGGGCTCTGGTTATCCTCCGCACTCCTGTCCTTCATAATAAGATCCTGAATATACACATTCCATTGTACGCTATCAATATACTGCAAATCATGTATTGAACAAAAGAGCCTCTGTAACGCGTAACTGGATATACTGTCGACCGTAGTCCCATAGGTGACGGGGAGAAACAGAACGGAAACGGCATTCCACATCAGACCTACGACTTCGCTTAACTCCCTCCATTTGTCCCACTGATCGTGGTGCCACTAACCTTCTCCGCAAGCGCATCGATCTCATCCTGCTCCGGGCCTGCCTTCCCATCCACGGCCTCCTTAATGAGGGACATTGTGGTCTCCAAGCTCCTCCGCCGGGTACTCGGGCTCGTCATGGTCGTGCCCAGACTCGCCTGGCGGCCATGCCCGCGCCTGTACGGTGTCGCCGGCCCCGAGGAGGAGGGCGACGTCGGCGAGCCAGGCCCTGCTGCGGTCGGCGACCCGACGTTCTCGAGCGCCTGTGATAGACCGACTGGGGATGGCGGCCCTGGCTGGGCGCCAGTGTCGGATGGCGTTGTCGGTTGCGAAGACATGATGCTCCGACCTTCTTCTGAATCGGCAGCCACCAGCTGAGGGGGTAGTCGCTCGTTCTCAATATCCGATTTGCGTCTAGGCACAAGGAGCAGCTCAGTGGAGAATGGAAGAGAAAAATGTAGGAAATGCTTACGCATCGTCGAATGTGGTGATAGCATCCTTAATACCCTCTGCGCCAAGTGCCAGAGTACCATACGGCAGCTTGGCTGAACCACTGACACTCTTGAGCTCGGACACCTTCTCGGATTCCTCCCTGGGATGTTACAGTCAGGTTCATCGGGAAACCACGAACCACACGAGTTGTGCATACCGAAGCAGAGCAAACACGCGAGAGATCCGACCAACAGCACGGATCTTGTTCTTGATGACGTTTCTCCGCTCCGTGTCCTGTGGGGTCCTGGGCGATACGGGGGCCTCCTCTTCCTCCTCCAGCTCCTCCTTGCTGCAGCAGTTCAACACGGCCACTAACATATCCGTAACTACAAACCAGCCGATATAAGTTGCTTCCTTGACAGGAATGGACATAACAGCACTCACTCTTCTCCCCGACGAATGGCAAACTCCATGTGAACACATCCATGAAGTTCGGCAACCAGTATGGGTGTGGTGTGCAATTGAATTGCCGGATATTCATCACGTTGCTCTCGTACTTGAGCACCGCCGCCTTGTTGTTGTACACGTCAAGGTAATTGGGTGCGGAGAAGATCGTCATAACTGACGGGAAACCCGTCGTGCGCGTCTTGCGATACATCCGATAGCTACGACAGATCGTGTCAGTGCTGAACAAGCGCGTCACAGATAAATAGTGCACACCCTGCGTCCTGCGCTTCGTGTGCGCGAATAATTGACAGGAGATTGTTGCGTTCGAGGAATTGACATGCAGCTTGATACGTGAAGAAGTACGAGCATCCCCGGACATGATTATGCACGAAACTATCCGTCGTCTTCTCCTGACCAAAGTCTTCTACGGGATCTGACCATAGAATGTCACACATAAGGCCGTGCGTGGGTGGCTCGCGGAATCGGTCGATCTAACCGGGCATGAGCGAAGTGAGCGGTGACGACAATCCCAAATACGCACGCTTTTTAGATCGTCTATAGTCTGCAGCTCGGGGGAGAGACCGCCGTGTATGCAAAGGAATTGCTTGTTCATGATGGCTGCCAGGGGTAACGCGCAGAACGAGTCCATGCATGCGTCGTAAATTCTCTCGGAATATTTATGTTTGCCTACGAGCAATCAGCGTGGCTGTCATCTATGACCCAGTTAACGCACATTCAAGCTTGAAGGTAAAATAGTCGGTCAAGTGACGACACTCGTGGTTTCCCCGCAGAAGGAAGAGGGTATCGGGATACCAAATCTTCAACGACCACAGATATAGGACACACTGGCGGACAGTCAGAGCCTGCACAATTAGAGACGACAGCACGGCGTACCTCGATACTGAAGTATCCTCTATCGACGTAGTCTCCCAAGAACAGGTATCGCGTATCGGCGGGATTGCCGCCCACCTCGAAGAGCTTCATCAAGTCATACTAGTAAGTGAAGGGATCAGCGACAACACGACACCCGCACTGCAATAGCCATACGTATTGTCCGTGGATATCGCCACAGACTGGGGCACGCATGAGCATCAGCATGTAGATCACAAGTGTGATATCCCACCGGCGAGCACACCTGTTATCGGAGCGTCCACCTGGAGTACATTGGGTTCGGCTCGTAGAAGCGCAGTCCCCTTCTCGAGAATCCACAGCGCCTGTTCCTCGGTCAATCTGCCTTCACGGTAGAAGTGGTTCTTCAGGAACGCAATGTCCGGCTTTGAGGGGTCCGTTCGCGAGAAGAATTGCTGGTCCGTCGGTGGGTGCATTGCAGGTGCTTGAACCTATTTAAATCTGTCTTCAGACATACGAAAATAAAAGACGGAAGGACATGCGACCTACATCTTTTATCACCCGCTCCTGCGTGTTGACCGTCTGACCATCCTCGAGATGCTGGACCGTAAAGTCGATCTCTGGTACATGCCCTCTCTCCTGGACCTTGTCAATCGCGCGTTCGATCTGCGCGCTGCTCGCCATGGTGGAAGTCGTGAAGAATACGGCGAGGTGAACAAGAAGGTCAGCAGGGGGTTAATGGTAACCTCGCAAGCGCGTTTTAAACCCCGCAAGCGCCAACCCTTGACTACTGCACCACTGCAAGAAGAGAAGCTATGTTCTGTACGACTTTGCGATGCTGTATACTTGGGAATGCTGCCGAAGAGCAAGAGAATCGGATGGCTGAAAGGTTATTGCGCGCAGCCTTACCTTCGGAGGCGGGGCTATCTTGGATGCACTGGACTGGACGCGGAGCATATATCGGAGGATTCCTCGATACGTCTTTTCCTATCTACTCTGCCGTCAACGTTTGCTACGCACAGCAATATGCAGTACAAAATGAGCAATGCTGTTCCAATGGCAGCACGCAGTCTTACGTTTACGCCGAGTCCTCAAGTGCACATTCGACTGGGAGATACGTACAAAGGAGATCGTGGATTATTAGCGACCTCCCTGAAGAAACCCATCTCAGTTTCGCTTGAAGCGTGCCTCGGCTCAGGAAACATGATAGCAAAAGTATACTGTGCAACGGAGGCAGCATTGCCTGTCCCAAGGCTGTACATTCTCAATTGTGAGCAGTTCATGAGGCAATGCTGTCGTAGCGCGCACGAGTTAACCGCGGTCGATGCAATAATAGTCCAGATGCAGTTGCTGGAGGCAAGGAAAGCAGGAGGTTTGTATAGAAGCTCTGAGAACTGTTCTTGGAAATCTCATTGCGACACCTCTTTGATCGCTTAGAGGCGCGAGCGGAGGACAGCGAGCGGAGGCCTCTGTCAAGGTGTATTAGGCTTCGACTGTCAAATAAACCAGGGAGCCTGCAACGGTATCTCCAGACTCTTCCCGCCATAAGAATCCTAGTGGCACATGGTCATAGCAAGGGACCCAGAGCCGCCACTGCCATATCCAGAACATGAGGATTCTTTCTATCCGCCACCCTCCATGGATGATGTCGTACCGGTACGCTGTCGTCAATGCTATTAGTACGACCACTGATGCCTCGAGAGTGGAAACACCAATCACGGACGAAATATACAATCATGCCCACCAGATTCTGTATTCGAACCGCTTCGTGCTGCTTTGCCTTACGAACTATCCGACCCGTGCAATTCTGAGCACCACTACTGCCCTCCACGGTCTATGCCACATGCCTTCCAGCCGCTGCTCCGAACGTTGCTAAAGCCTATTGCTTGTGGTGCAGGCTTTCCAAGCGAATCCATATGCTTCGTGAACCTTCCGGTTTCCGATATACCGCAACTTCCTCGGGCACTCTTGCTGCTATTTTCCTTCGCAGCCTATAGCGTATCTTCTCCCTATCTTGCCTGATCTTCCGTCCTTGGCAAGCACCATCTTTGTCTTCCGTTCACCTGACGATGTTCTTGATCAAGTGAGTATGGCAAGCTCCTGAGCGGAACGCGAGGTTATTCTTAGCCTCACTCAGGATGCCCTCGCCTTCCTTCCGTGTTATGGTGCTTTACTATGTCGTGTCCTATTATACGTCAGTCTAGGATCTCCTGCGGGTTATCGTTCTCGACACTGCTATAATAGCCGTCCAAAGTAGGATTCCCCCTTCGCATTGCCGTGTCCCTATCGCCATGGCCGACATCGCAAGCCTACCTTCAGACTTCCAGATTAAATCTTACCTAGGCTTGCGCGGGCAACCCCTTGTCTATGCAATAACCTTCGCCTGCTGTCTGGGTTTCCTCCTCTTCGGCTATGATAACGGTGTTTTCTCCGGTCTGACCACCGACCCGGCCTTCCTTGCCCAACTATCGAATCCCAATTCCACTTTGCTAGGCTTCATAGTTGCCGTCTATGAGCTCGGGTGTCTCTTCGGCGCTCTGATATGTGCCTTTTGGGCCGAGTATTTTATGAGAAAGACCGTCTGCTCAGTAGGCGGCGGTGTACTCATCCTAGGAACCATAATACAGACGTCAAGTTACAGTCTTGGGCAGATGATAGTAGGCAGGATCGTCACTGGCGTCGGTATGGGCTTTATCACAAGTGCTGTGCCAATTTGGCAAGCAGAGACGACGCTGGCTCACTCGCGGGGACGGATGATCGCGGCACAGTTGACATCGCTGATAGTCGGCATCGTGATCTCGTATTGGATCGACTATGGGATGTCGCTTCACTCATCCTCCGTGCAATGGAGGTTCCCAATCGCATTCCAAATAATCTTTGCATTCGGGCTGATTGCCATGTGCAGTGTCCTTCCTGGTACAGTTGAACTTCTCCTTCAAAGACGACTTGCTGACAGACCCGATGATCAGACTCGCCACGATGGCTAGCTGCACATGGGTACACACAAGAAGCGCTCGATGTCCTGAGCTCTTTGCGCAGCGCACCACCGAGTTCCCCCATCGTCTCATCCGAATTCCAGGATATTCAGACGGCAATCGCCCTTGAACGTGATTCCACAGGCTCATGGAAAGACGTATTCTCGAACGGCGGCATCATGGGATGGCAGCGGACCCTCATCGCATGCAGTGTTCAGGCGTGTCAAGAATTCAGCGGCATCAACATGATCGTCTATTACGGGCCTTATATCATCCAGAATTCGATTGGCTTATCAAGAACGGATTCGTTGCTGGTATCCGGCGGCATGCAGCTGTTCTTTCTGGCCATGTCATTCTTCCCGTGGATACTGCTGGACACGGTGGGAAGAAGGAAGTTGTTTATATTTGGAGGCTGTGGAATGGGCATCTGCATGCTCGTCTCCGCCATCTTGATCAAATTGGGTGGAAAACGTAATGGCATCGGTGCTGTGGTGATGTTGTACCTGTTTCAAGGATTCTTCACTGTTGGCTGGATGTCAAATATGTGGTGCTACCCTAGCGAGTGAGTCGTCTTCACCTCGCAAGCTACGGCAGACAGATTTCTTGACAAACATATACTTTTTCACCCCGTAGAATATTGCCCGTTCGCATCAGGCAGCGGGCCGGCGCTCTATCCGTTGTTTTCCAATGGCTTAGCACCTTCTTAGTCGTGGAAATCACTCCGCCGGCGATATCAAATATCGGCTGGAAGACATATATCATCTTCGCCGTGCTAAACTTCAGCAATGTCGCGATTGCATGGTACTGGTTCCCTGAGACGGCCCGTCGGACGCTCGAGAGCGTTGACTACCTTTTTGCCGGTTGCAAGAGTGTCCGGGAAGTTGTGCTGAGGTCCACTCACAAAGGAGGTGAGCAGCGCGATACTGGGCCCCTTGTTGGAGAGGAGCCTCGTAGTGAAGAGAAAGACGAGGTCACCGAAATAATTATGGCTGTTTAAGCCGTATTTATTACAGTAGTAGTGGCGCTGGTTCCAGATCGTGCAGAAATGAAACAGTACTTGCATGGATATTAACAGGATAACCACCCCTTCATGCGAGATTGAGGGCAGGAACAACGACAGAAAGTGCTGGTCGCGAATCTGGAGTGCATGGTCGCTGAGATGTTCGCGCTGCCCGGAAACGAAGAGCAAGTGTATCTGAATGCTCCGTGCGAGGGACATAGATGAGTCAGTTACCGTTAAAGCGCCCGGCGCCTGACGAATCAGTTGGGGACGGCACCAAGCAATCACAGCCGTCCCTAGACCTTGGGGTCGCTTTTATAGCGCAGGCAAGTGTCACTGCGGACCACGTACGCTGGCTTGGGGTCTTCTACGTGTGCACAGAGCTTCCTTGGGGAAGCGCGGCGCCTTGAAGTTAGTCATAAAGGGCCGCCTGTATGGCAGGGCCAGAGCAGCAACATCCAGCACACCCCGCGAAATCATATCCAGAGCGAACATGTCTTCGTCTTCCGAGCACAAACCTTACGTCCTCCACGCCACAAACCGCACCTTTGAACCACGTACACACCCCCTGAACCCCCAAGTCCGTCGCGAACAGGTCCGCCTGGGCGACCTTACGGGGCTCACCAAGACGGGCGTCCACCTCATCCGCCTGCCGCCGCACAACCAGAGCACGGTCTTGCATTGGCATAACAATGACGATGAATGGGTTTACATCATCAGTGCGGGGGAGGGGGCTGTGATGCTCGTTAAGGAAGGCGATAAGGATGCCAAGGAGGAGCAGCTCAAGGATGGTGACTTCTTTGGATTTCCAGCCGGGACAAAGAACGCGCACCTTATGAAGTCGGGAAATGGTGAAGTGGTGTATTTGGTCGGGGGTAGCAGGGAGAAGCTGGATGTGTGCTACTACCCGGAGATTGGAGCCAGGATCCTCATTGATAGGACAGGAACGGGAAAGAGCTGGGGCGTGGAAGAGAAGGCTCTTAGGGAGGCTTCATAGTTTCAGAGAGTCGTAGCACTAGGGGCAGTGGAGAATAGAAGACTAGGTGTATGAGGAGGCAGTTGATGGCATTGACGACCATCAATCCAGTCTTGACCATGATTACAGATATCTGCCTATGAGTAGAAACTTCGAATTTGCGACTCGACCTCGTCGGGGGACATCTTGATGTCTGAGTGAGAGGCAGCTCCATTAGTACACATCCGAAGGAAGGGTTGCATCGTGGCTTACACTTTGACGGATCTATAGGAGGAAAGGGGGAAGTAGGTAGTCAGTAAAACGACTATGGACCCCATCCAACAGCGACACTTACTCTTGCTGAACTCCTTCTCTCGATTCCTCTGCGTAAACCGCTGTAAGCTCGGCACCACTAACTTGACCACCTCATCACAAATCTGCTCCCTTCCGTCCTCATCATCATCCAGAACTTTGGCCATCCGGTGTCTCTCCTTTACCTCCTCGAACAAATCGAAGAATCTAGTAAATCGCTCCTTCGTCGCAGCTTTCCCGCTTCCGCTACCTTTCTCCTCCGCGAGCGCTTGCAGCAAAGGGGAGAAGTTCAAGTCAAAGTATGCAGCCTTCGCTGTGCGGAAGTTGCTATTAAGCATTTCGGTGGTGGGTTTTGACAAGAGGGATCGGATGTCGACGTTTGATTCGAGAAGGCGGCTCCGAATATAGGATATGTTGTTGAGTAGGAATATCGAGCCGAAGGCGGGACGCTTCTGGGTGCGCGACAGGGTCGTAAGACTACTGACAACAGTGCTGACAACATCGTCTAGAGAGAATGATGAGCGTTCTGAGCTATCATATGTGCCGAAGCAACATACAAGTGTAGTGCTCGAGGATGATTTGCTGGTCGCCATCACCAAGCTTGGAGCCTTTGCCGACTTGCATTCCGTCACCCATCTTCCAATTACCATCCCCCAGAGTCAGCAATGCGGAACCGACTGCGTCCTTTACGTCTGGTATCCGCTCCATGTATTGTACTGTCTAGTAAAGAGGTCATTATATGCTGTAGACGTACATCTGGCAGACGCTAACTCACTGAGATAGTGAAGTCGGCCAGCCCGGTGCTCAGCTCTCCACCCTTCCCAGGACCCAGCCCGGCACTCTTGATGTCCACAATAAACTCAGGGAAGCTCCGCAAGCAAACCGCCCTGAGAGAATGCGTGCCCTCGCGGAAATCATTATCCTTATCTTTTCTCCCTGCCCGTCGTATCAGGAGGTCATCCCATCTGGATTGCGACGCGAGCAAAGAGGAATATGTAGATAAGGCTAGGAAAGTGTATTTGTGAAGGGAGCGCTTTATGAGCGAAGTCAGCGACGAGAGCGTCGAGCTGAAAAGGCTGAGAACGGGGGTCAGAAGCGTGTTGAATGTCGATGACAGCGAGGAGGGCGCTGGTAGCGGTGCTAGCTGGTTAAGAAGTTCATACTCTTCCTGATTGAAGAGATAAATTAGCCGCATAATATGGCACTAGACCCATTGACTTACTTCCACGATATTCAGGATGCTGTCAACCCATTGGCCGAATTCCCTGCCTGCCGCGACACCGTCGACGGTCTCGGCTCTTTCAACGATCCACCTCCCTTGGCTCTCGAGGCACTTCTTGATCCAGTTGCCGCGCATGTCAGCATAGCCTCGCTGGGCTTCTTTCAATGTTGTCAAGATCGCCTGTGCAGCGGGGTGCGATGGGTGTGTCGAGGGCTGAGGGAGTGTGCGGAGGAAGGCGACAAGAGGTGTCAAGGTCGGGAGAAGCTCAGAAGGGAAGGTAGATGATGGCAGGTCGATTCCAGTAGGTGGTGTCCCTGAGGAACCTTCCGCCACCAGTTTGGTGTACAGCTGGGCGAGCTTTTTTGCGCCAGTCTCGACTAATCGCGCCTTCAGAGGACAGTAAGATATCCGTATGACATGCATCATGTGTATGTACGGACCGTATCCCGAGAATCGCGATCAGAGGATTTGAACGCAATGCTGGCATTCAGACGTTCGAGGGCCTCCTTGTACGCCACAAGCTGCGAAGGCTGAGGGCTGTCAAGTGGCTTAATGATAAAGTAGATTCCGTAGAGGTAAGAATGCATGCCTACCCCCGCAATATCAGAGCCTCCTCGGCAGCTACACCTTCCTGGTTGCTGGCAACTTCATCAATCTTCTGCAGCGCACTTTCAATGTCTGGTCGATCATTCAAGTCATGACATGACCGTGATATCGTGACACTTACTGGATGCTCGTTTAGTCAATAGCTGCGTTGAGTTGTATAGCGGCAAGATCGACTTCTCTAACTTGACCAGACGAGTGTCAAAGGAGGTCAAGATTGCTGGCGTTGGTTAGCACGGATCGTAACGGTGCCAGGAGCGCTGATTCCAGATGATACGTACAAGTCATGCGTTGGGAGATCTGGCGTGTTTTATTGAGGTTCTGCTCAAGCTTCGGGGTAGTCAGCCCTCCTGTCCCAGAGTTGCTTCACCAGCGACATACCAGTTCGATCTCTGCTGCTTCGTCGTCCATCTCGATTGTGTTCCGGGGGAATTATACGATGGTTCGGACCTCCTCACCACGCTCGCGCTGGATTAAGCAACGAGTGATTAGACCTCTGGCAATGCGCAAGTATCTTCGGATTCTTTTACTAGCGCATAGGCGCGATACAAGTGGTTCAGGGAGGCCTTGGCACGCCGGATTCTAGTCGCAGCAAGAGATGTTAATAAGGCGGTGGCGCGTAACCGGGGCTTGTGGGAGTATTCCCACAATAACAAAATATAAAGTACACTACTGATCCGGCAAGGGATCTGTTATGAACATTACAATTATACTGATAATAGGGACATTGCTAACTCGCTATACGCTAATACTAGTCTACCCTCGCGTGGCGTAGATATTAGAAGACAAGAAGGAGGACAGTCGATAACAGATCCTTCCGGACTAACCGAGGCTGTACATGTCTTTAGACCTGTCTAGTTAATATATCGACATCGAAAGCTGCTTGCGGCGGAAGTACTTGTCTGCGGCCATAGATCATAGAAGAAGAGTCTTCGACGGTGACGACACAAGGCCGTCAAGACTAAGCCCGCATTCCCATCCTCCTGTCCGACACTCGCGACACGGAAATCTGCATCTGGGCAGCAGACAGCCCGGCTTGCAGCCTCATACTCTCCTCGTGCCGATTCTGCTGCTCGACGTCCATCAGCTTCCCCCACTTGATCCACCAATCATCCGCAACCTCGTCCGCATCATAGTTGAACATGCGGATATACTCCTCCCACTGCGACCGCAGGAGCTCCTCGTCGGCCTGCTCCCAGTCGAGCACCGCCTGTGCCAGCACGGCGCGCAGGCCATTGTCTCTTATCACCCTGGCGTCGCTGTCCGCGGGCAGGGTGACCTGTTGCTGCTTGCGTAACTCGGAGGGTAAGACCTCCGCTAGCCGAGGCTGTCGGATTTCCTCATACGCCGATATGAGAGAAGGGATTTGCTCCGACGAGCGGAGGCGAGAAAAGAGATTGCCTAGTGTTGCTGCGTCTTCAATGCCAGTAGCGGCATCCTGCGTCTGGCAAGGCTGTTCGCGACACAGGAGACCATATAACAATTAGTGGCATGTCAGGACGAGATACATGTGGAAAAATAACGCACAGGAATTAAGTTGGCAGCTGAGCCGATTAAGATGACCTTGCCCGAGTCGTGCACGAGGCTCTCGAGCGGCTCTTGGCTCGGAGGAGTGGCAACGTCACTTATCGTCATCAAGTCGAGAAGGAGTCGTAGTCTATCAGGCCACTGATAAGTTAGTGCGAGGTTAATTGACGCATATTAATTCGTACCTCGGCTCCAAGGAATCTCGATCGACGTCCAACTCGGGAACTTGACCTTTGCCGGATGGTCTATATGGACGACGCAGTGGCGCAGCAATAGTTACGGAATAAGCCTGATATCCATGCTAGCGGGCATGAAACGGATGAAAACACGAATGAAGGATTGCAATGAAGGTACTAACGATGGCGTGTCCGTAGATCGTATAGCGGTCGCCCATCCACATGGGCATCTGCAAATAGAGCTTTGCAAGCCATCTTTGAGCGAGCGAAGAACAAGGCTTACCTCAGGTCCATACAGGAGATCACGCAAAATATGATGCCTCTTGATAACGTCAGCGCTGACATATCCGCTGCGGGGGCGGGATATAGTAGTTAGTCGACGAATCAAGAAATCTGCTTGCAGTATCGAACCTTGTGATGTAAAGTTGAGACGTGTTGTGCGAACTGAGTGAAGTGCGTCCAACAACCGAGCGGCGGACGAGACTTGACAAACCATCCGCGCCAATCATCAAGTCTGCTCTGATGGTTTCTCCACTGGACAGCGTTGCTGATACTCGGTATGGGTCGATGCTGACCACCTCACACCCGTATCTGATTGTGGCACCTGCTTCAATCGCGAGGTCATGCAGCCACTCGCAGATATCGCCATACTGTTATGAAAAGTGTATGCGTTAGTTAGGCTCGGCCACCTCAGTGTAGGATTAAATTGCCTGAAGGTAGAGCCAGTCAGCTCCAAATCCTTTCATAATCTCTTCGTGGAATACCATGGCTCCAACTTTCTCTCCCGTCTCGGCTGGACGGAACAGGAAGTACCAGTGTGAATGATTGAAGCACATGAGCGGAAATGATCTACCCACCGAGTCTGAAGGAGATCTCAGACCCCTTGATAGCGTACTGGGCTAACTCAGCACCTAGACCCCAGCGCTCAAGTATACGGGACATATTAGGGGGGGACCGGAATCCACAGCCCTCCTGTTGATGTGATATCAGTCAGAAGGCCGTCGCTCAATCAGTCTGGATAGACGTACCTTTGCAGGGCCGGAGGCCTTCTCAAGCAGGAGAACCTGATGGCCGGCCTTCCGGAGGGCAAAAGCAGACGCCAACCCTGCAACCCCGCCACCTATAATTATGAACTGGAGAGAGACCGACGCCGTTCTTGAGAAAGAAGCCATGAGCGCCGAGTCTGTTGGGAATATGGTCAGTTCGGATGGGAAATTTTGGAACGACCCCGCTAGTTATAGGACGGTCCAGTGATACACGGAACACCAACTCACGTCGGCAAGACTGTCCTTCAGAAATAGGATTCCCTGTATGCGTGGCGGGCCCGAAAGACATGCTAAGATGGGGCCTGCCCGCCATGCCCGATATTCTATGTTGAGGGACGGGCGATTCGTGGCAGGAGAGTCCGTTTGGAACGAACGCGAGCACTCATGCATGCTCTTGGACAAACACCTGTCCATCATATCGCCTCTCGCTTCCATACAGCAAGTTTTCGTCGAATGATCCGACTCCGGGATGCGGGCGCATGCAAGTAAAGCAATAAACCATTTGCATGAAAGCTGGAGCCTTGTATGGACCTGTATCCTGTTATAGAGGTTAATGCGTTGCTTTGGCCTCGACGTGAGGCACTGAAGGGCAAGCTGCGGAGACAATAGACATCAGACACACGTACACTATAGTAGTTCCTGAATTTCCGGCTGTAATAATAACGAAATACTTACCGTGGGAGGTGTGGATCTTTTGGTGAAGCTGGGCCCCAATCACGGATTAAGCCGGACAGAATAGTCTGGTTGGGAGTCTGATTATGACGCCTCGGTCATTGACTCAAGACTGTACCCTAACGTTGCATATTCGCAAATCTCATTTCAATATTCTATTCCACTTTGCTGTCAGACGCCCTGTTGGGCGGAGAGCCTTTGGCCTCTGCAAGGATTGTTTCAGCTCTCTCCGTCAACTCCGGACGCGCGCTATGTCTTCGCAGTACTCCAAGGAGGACTCGGATCTCATCGAGGAGCTCGCGCGGCTCTCGAAGAAGTCTCCGAAACTCGTCAGGTCAACGGTGTTCCAGGCGCCGGCGCAGCCTAGCGTCAGCGTCAGAAGCTGGAAGATGAATGAATACAAATACAATAATATTCCGTGCCCGTTCCCGACCCTGGCTAGGGGACTGTTTACCGAAGAGTTAGAAGATCAGGGAGACGGCATAAAGCATCGTATTGTCGTCCGTGGTTACGATAAGTTCTTTAACATCGGAGAGGTACCTTGGACAAGGGTAAGTGGAAATTCGTTTGTATTGGCCACAGGAACGCACATGCAGTCCTCGAACGGAGGTTCGTCACGCGCACTAGTACCTACTCCGAGCGCAATCATTATACGGTCGTCATGAACGAAAGAATGAGTCTGACGCTGTGTTGTGCGTAGTGGTCATCAATTGAGTCGCATACCGCCTCTCCGTACACCCTGACGCTGAAGTCAAACGGATGCATAATATTCATAGCTGCCCTGACGCCCGAGAAACTCATTGTCACGTCTAAACACTCCGTTGGCGCGCGGGGTGAGGGGGAGAGTCACGCAGCAAGAGGTGAGTGGTGGCTCAGAAAACAATTCGAGAAAACGGGCAAAACGGAAGAACAACTGGCCAAAGCTTTATGGGAAAACAACTGGACTGCTGCCGCCGAGGTAACAGGCACATGACTGATTCTGTCAGCGGTCTGACATCCATGAATGTTCTTCTAGCTCTGCGACGACGAGTTTGAGGAACATGTTCTGCCATACCCTCCCGAAAAGACCGGCTTGCATCTTCACGGTATCAATAAATGCACAAAGGCGTTCATGACGATGCCCCCTGATGTAGTCAACTCCTTCGCAAAAGAATGGGGCTTCATCGAGACCGCATATACAACACTCAAGACCATCCAGGAAGTCAAGGAGTTCACGGACAAGGTCGCAAAGTCAGGCTCGTGGAACGGCGAGTCGGTTGAAGGCTTCGTTGTACGCACGCACGTCACGGAACCACCGACGGAGAAGGCTAACCAGCCCGCCACTGTTTCGCCTTACCCGCCTGGCTCGTCATTTTTCTTCAAAGTGAAATTCGACGAGCCGTACATGATGTACCGGGATTGGCGAGAAGTCACTAGAACCCTGTTATCCAAGAAGAATGCGCTAAGGCCTGGCAGCGTCAGCAAAGCGAAAATGAAGAGACCCGAGACGAGACTGTATGTTCGTTGGGTAATCGAAGAGATCAAAAAGGATCCCAAGCAGTTCGAAGGTTTCAGTGCTGGACATGGAATTATTGCGACGCGGGAACGGTTCCTACAGTGGCTGAAGGCCGAGGAGGGGAAGACAGCCCTGCAAACCGAGACGTCACAGAAACCGGATGAATATGGGATCACGGGTGCGGAACGCAAGGACTTTAGCAAGACCATCATCGTACCAATCGCCGTGCCAGGGTGTGGTGAGTCGCTTTTTCCGTTCTCATCGGGCAAACACCCAGACTTACGACTCCTTGAAGGCAAAACTGCGATATCTGTGGCGCTGGTTCACCTTTTCGGCTTTGGCCATACTCAGAGCGACGATGTCCAAGCCAAAAAGCCTGCGCCTGTATTCATCAAAAATGTCGTCGACCTTCTGAAGAAACACGACGTCGTGATCGCCGACAAGTAAGGATCGACATGTCTGTCAACCATTTTTGCTAATAGGACCTGTAATACGCCGCAGGAACAACCACCTCAAGCAGCATCGACAGCAGCTCCGAGATGCTACAAAGTCGTTCGACACTCCTGTCAGGCTCATGGCGCTCAATTGGTCCCTCGACCAGCCACTGGCAGCGATTCACCGTATCTGCGGGGATCGGGTTTATGCGCGCGGGGAGAATCACCAAACTCTACGCGCCGACACTCTCGGAAAAGCGCATGAGGACGTCATCTGGCAATTTTTACATAATGCGGAAGAGCTCGACGATGAGGAGGTTGATGTCTCCGTCGAGATGAGCTTTGACGACACGCCTGAACAGGCACTGAGCAAGGCTGTCGATGCATGTGTCAATGTCTTGGGTCTACCGCGACCTACACCTGAGAAGATCGAGGAGGCCCTGCAAGTGGCGAAGGGGTATGCACCCAGGATGAAGAAGCCCAAGGAGAAGGCCAAGAAAGCACCGCCCACCCCTCGGTATTTCGCGCTACTCCCCGAGTTCGACCTTGAGCAGGTTCTCGGCCGTATTTTCGACAGCCCGGGTTCCGATGTGCCCGAGTCGGCTGTCAAGCTGTACTCGACGATGCGAGACAAGAATCGCATTGCGAAACGGCCGCATATTACCATCGTGCATTCCAACTCACTGCCTACCGAGTCGGAGCTTTGGGAACGGTGCATGAATATCCACAGACTACCTACGGCCCCGCTCCTTGACTTCAAGCTAGGTGATCTGGTATGGAACGATAGAGTTATGGCTATTGCCGTGGAGAACCTGCAGGTCGTCTCAGAAGGAGATGCGCAACAGCAGGAGGGAGGGGAGCTCGTGTCAAAACTGCCATACGAAGTGCGGGAGCACCTGCACATCACCGTAGGGACGGCAGACAGAGACATCGCACCTGTTGAAGCGAAGGCGTTGGTGGAGAAATGGAGGGAGGGTGAGAAGGACGCTTCCATTGGCTCTATACCTCTACAAGAAGCACGTGTGCAAGGAACTGTGAAAGGCTTGATGAACTAAAGGCGGCCGGAGGAGGATGAAGAAGAGAGTACGTAGTAACCCGCCGGGGGTAATGTTGGGAGATCCCGACTGCGCAAACTTCTGCAGTGCATGTACTTGAAATTTACCTAGCTCTGAAAAGTATCGTCAATGTATTTTATTATTGCCTCCTGTGCCTTCAGGAGGGCATTTTGCACAGTGGCCGCGCGGACGCTTCGCGTCATCGTGGATGCACTCTATGAGCCAAGGTACAAATGGTCTGTCGAAGTTTGATGTATTTCGTGCCATGGCGTACATGAAACAACAAATCGCGAACGTCAGACGGAGATAAATTGTTGCTACGGTACGTCCACCTGAACACGGACTGCCCATATATGTCCGGGATTTGCCGTGGGCGCCATTAGCTGTCGACGCTCTTGAATGAGGTACCTCTACGGTGGGGGCTGTGGAACCGCCCGACTTAGACGAAACAACGGAGTACACAGTTTTAGATATCAGGTAGGGCAGTCTGTCCATATTCTATCACTTACTGCAGAATGATTGAAGTGCTGCGACGGGCTGTCTCCTGCGCACAGTACCTTTTGGCCTACCTTCCAAGAGCCGACCTCAAGCTAGCGGCAACCCTAACCAGAGTGCCGGAGTTTTACCTGGACATGCGAACTATAAATTTGCTGGCGGACATATCATCAGTGGAACCAAGTAGGTGAGCAATAACACGAACCCTTCCACTACATGGGTGGAGAAACGGATGTTATATTCAAGAGAGCATGGCAGTGCCCACCGCCCACCTGGCCTTCCCTTCCGAATGAATATCTTTCTCGGTGTGCTAGGTAAGGTGCTGCGCCTCGTGTCGAAATGTCATCGACTCAAGGTAAAATACTTTATACGGTAGACTAGGATGTTCGTATATGAAACTCGTAAGCTAAACATGTCCCGCTGTATAGAGACCGAGCTTATTCTTTATCGTCAGAGACGTGACTATAAGGTCGTAGCGTAGTGGCATTATTATACGTGAATGTAGAGATAGGGAATATCCCTAACAGCGAGAGTACCGAGAATAAACCCCGACCTATAAAGTGCGTAAGATCATATAGGCCGCGTAGCAAAATGCATAAGACGTACACAAGAGAATCAAGTGCGTTGATATCGATGCCCCAAAACCGGCAGTATTAATGCCCATCCAAGCCAAACCTGCAGGTCTTGTGAGTACTGATAGAAACAGGGAGTATGGACTCAGCAGGACGCACATTGTAAATCATATACATGATTCGATCTGCTTTGGCAGATCGGTACCAATAACACTGGAGACCGACCAGGAATCCCAGCGCTCCGAACGGGAGGGCTATGGAAAGGTCCACTTGCCATAGCTGAGGCAGCAAGAACGACCAAAAAGACATAGCAACAAATAGGGAGGTACGTGACAAGCTTGGCATGGCGATAGGAAGCGTTCTCCTTCCTTGGAGGCGATCGCCCACGACGTCCTTGAAATCCTGCGCGTGAATGGTCGTAAGCAAGAGAAGGCCAGAAATGGCGACCGCGTTGATGACGTTGGTCCAATGTTGGGCGGGAATATCTGCAGAATATGTCAACAAACTCAGCAGCTAATCAAAGGACGGCTTACTGAGTAGACGTGACGACGAAGCTATCGCAATAGCCCCCCACTCGAATGCCATGTATCCAAGAGCACTACACACGTTCTTCCCCAACCATCCGGAATGGAACCCGAGTTCGTTGTGTACGTATGTCATGACAGTCAATGCGATGCTGGGAAGTAAGACGCCTTGGCGAGCCGAATACGCGATACATAGTGGAGTCATCCACCAGCGGAGCGTCTCAGCGGTGGCAATGGAGATGCGCCCGGATGGCAGTGGCCGCCAAGGCTTGTTCGCGGCATCTTCGTCAACGCTGAGGGTCTGATTCGAGACGCAGAACTGCAGAAGATGAAGCCATGTCCACAAGATGGACAGAGAGAGATTTCCTGGCTCCAAATCGGGACATGTCGCTAGAACGCAAGCCATCTGACGACATGAATTAGCTGCGCAGGAACAGTGTGCGGTGGAGGACAACCTACTATAGGCAGCATTATTGTCTTGTAATCAGATTTCGTGAACAAGAACAATGTCCAAAATACGTTACTTGCGGCACGGAAGAGACGTCGAAACTCGTGAACAAAAAGAAGCTGCCCAAGAAGGATTTTATTCGCATGAATGCAAGAAAAAGACGGGCGGAGGGGAAGACACAATGAAGGCCTTGCCATCTTGAACAGTGAACAGAGTCTTTGTGAGAGGACGGCCTCCTTGCAAGAATGTCTGCGTTGAATGCACGCACCATGAGATATTATAGCTTCATCATAGGGCAGCCGCAGGCAAAAGCGGTATAGGCTGTTCTCAGATCCAGTGAGCACTTCGTGTTTCACCTAGAGTGTACGCATGCGTGATCGGTCCTGAAGGGGAGGTTGATAGAGTAGATAAGCCCATCACGGTGCACCGGGCCCTTCGGGGCAGGTGGATTTCCCAAATACACATGGAATCTAAAGTCTCATCGAAAAGGTCACTTCTCCGCACCCGCAACCCGCCTTGTAGAGCTAGCTGTACTTGGTCAATGCCCGCCAACTCAGTAGTCCAGGAAGGCTGTCAACTGTCAATTAAGGGAAATGAAACTGTGAATGGCATTAGACGCCCGCTCGACAGATCTCTGCCGCCACTCCTGCCGCCGATCTTCCATTTCTCAGCACTCAGAGTGGGAGACATTCGCGCGATCCACGGTAAAATAGTATCCATGGTTGTGCCCCGCTATGGGTCTTGTCAAGAATCGCCCAGGCGTGCCACATACGCGAGACTGCCCGGAACGTAGGTAAGCTTGACAAACGCCGTGAGGAGACTCATGGGACGGGGTGACAGTGATAGAATACGCCATGCATATGTGTAAGGGCACCGGGCGTCGTTGATGGATTCTTCGATATCTCACGAAGCGTCTTCATACGAAGGATCCCCTCCTTGGGTAAAGCCCGGTTGAAGACTTCCGAGGTACAGACAATGACGTAGAGAGCAACAGATAATCGCACTGGTAGTCGATGCTTCCACTAGGACTTGACTCTCGTAGTGACATGACTGAAGCAAATGGTTGACCAAACAACGCGCGTCGTGGGACCGCTAATAGGGCGTGTGACATATTGCGGTTCATAAAAGTAGCGCCATGGCCAAGACAGCGAAACCGTTATGTATAGCGGTAACATTGGGGGCCTATAGTCCATGCAAGCGGTAAGTCACGTCAAGGCGTGAACCCGACGGGATGGCACCAGTATCGGGAAGAGGACCCAGATTTATGCCACGCTGCGCCCCTCCTCGGCTTACTGCCATCCGACATGCACGGCTACAGCCTACAGGATGCATTCAGGGACGAATGAGTTCTCGCAGCGCCGAGCGGTCGCCTAAGTTTTAAGCATTCCGGAAAATCAAAGAACATCTGAGGTAGATGAGCAATGCTGACAGGTACGTGCTAGGATAGACGATCCATGACTTGGTGGAGACGACAAGGCCAAGGGGTCAGAATACACCACCAGCTGCGTGGCTTATCATTGCTTCCGACCCCGAATGTCTATAAACTCCGGGATGAAATCCAGTACAAGTCGCGAGCCCGAAGATGCGCTTGAACATCCAGACGCGCGGCTTGCTCAGATAATTACATGGAAGGGTATTTTGGTCATCTTCCGTCAGCCTCTTCCAGGCCAAGATCGATGGAAGACAGGACGAAGGACTGCAGCCACTATTCGAGTGGACCCGCGTGCCCGCGCGATCCGGTTCAAGATCGACACCGAGATATCCGTTTCCGCCCTCAACGTATGTTAAAGAACCACTTTCCACTGAGTCGAGCCGTAGATTCCGTACTCTCCGGGAGGGGAGGGGCATAAGCAGCCTAACTGGACGAAATCGACCAGCGAGGAGATCATCGCACGTTCTGAACGCGGCGACGACGGGGATGTCGGGGCGGCGGTGGAAGCACCAGATTCAAAGGCAGATAGAGAAACCCAGTCGCCAGCGCGGTTCTGATTCAAGAAAGGCCGTACAGGTCGGGTGCTTGCTCCGTCGCGATCCTGGCTGCCGGGCGGCTCCGATGTACACGGAGGGAATCCTCAGCAGGAAGGTGAGGTGTCTTGTGCCTCTGCTTTCTACGTTGAAACATCTATGACGCCTTGAGGACGGAGTAAGAGGTCGAACATTTGGAGTTCGCCGAATATTATTCAAGACAATAAGCAGAGATTAGTGAAGAAATCATGCGGTGGTCACAGCACCCTCGGGGTTTCGGGGAAGCCTGGCCGAGCAATTACTCTG
Source organism: Heliocybe sulcata (assembly GCA_004369045.1). NCBI lineage: Eukaryota > Fungi > Basidiomycota > Agaricomycetes > Gloeophyllales > Gloeophyllaceae > Heliocybe > Heliocybe sulcata. The sequence goes on along the minus strand of ML213516.1, from coordinate 163,309 downwards.
CGTGATGGGATACCTGAATCCGGCGAACTGCGTATTTCGTTATTTGAACACCGGTGCTGCTTGTTCAAGATTATGCCGCTAGAGAATGCAAGCCTCAGGAGCTATTAGATGCACGACGCTGGGTATCGCTCTGGCAGGAAGTAAGCATGCCATCCTGGCTTGGTTCGCTTGCATCATAGACCAGCTGAAGACGACCTCATGTAAGGAGGATGGCCAGAAGTCCCTGACTCTCAGCTGTTGAAGTAACGAATCGGGACATATGCTAGAGCGGTCTCCAATAATGGTCAGTCATAGACAAGATATGGCTGAAGCTCTGTGAAAGCGTGGCACTTACACTCTGCAACCTATTCTGCATGTACAACTCGGAAAGTGGGTGCCACCACGCCCATGTCTGGATATGGCGTGCGAGGTGCTGTTTCTAGGCGCATGCAGTGATGACTGCATGGCTTACAGCATCCGAGCCGTCGTTGAACCGAGATGTTCAGCATAATATCCGAAGCAGTCCTCTGAGCAGCACAGCAGAGGGTAAGTTTCAGCGTCAAGGCTTGGTCTAATAATTAACTGATGCCCGAGTAGCGCCGGTCGTAAGTTGCATGACCGGAATTCGCCGGGTGGGCGATCGTGGCATCCTTAAAAGTCATAAGGCCTGGCGCAGTCACCATTGAACCATCTTCACCGTTCGATTACGGCAGTCTCACATATGTTTCTTGTAGAGAGGTAGCTCACTGCCGTCGCAAGAGTTATCCTCTAACATCCCCAGACCAATTCGCTTCATTGCATATAGGCTAATATTGCACCAGTCACCCACGCTACTGCGAAGTCGTATAGAGACCGTCAAATGCCTGTTGGACAGCTTACTGCGATTGGTGAACGCATGCTTCGGGTCTTCTTCTTGCTCCGAAATCATACCCGAGTTGATTATCAGATGTCCGCTGAAATGTGCCCTGATATTTCCCTAACCAACCCCTACTCGGGTTCTCTTCGAGACCGAGCCCCAAGTTTCCCTCCGTTCATAACTCCGGAGGTTCCTAACGCATGTTTCATTCGACCCTGGACCTACCATCGTCCTCCGGTGGCAGGATAAAGGCTGGTCGCTGTGTTTTGGATAGTCAAGGACACATTCACACCTACCTGGCTCTGCCTGATCTTGCTTTTTACCTATATCCTCGGGGTCGCCCTATTTCCGCCCCTCTTTCTTGCATAACGTGAGTCGGCGACCGCAACTCACTTGTGCGTCGCTGTAGATCGCTGAACTCTCCCAGCAAGTCTTGCTTATTATACCTAGGAATAATCAAATACGCGACCTCTTGTTAGAAGTCTCATGCCTGCAGCCCAGCGTACCCAGGATATGCCTCAAGTTCCTCCAAGCTTTGAGGTAGTCATTTTGGAAGAACCCATTTCGCGCGAACAGAAGACGGAGAATAAACCACCCGCTAAGCTAGAAGAGAAGGTCGTTATCCAGCCCGGGGATCCCGTGCTTGATCCCCCTCCGGACGGCGGGACACGGGCGTGGCTTTGCGTCCTCGGATGCCATCTTGCGCTGTTCTCCACCTTCGGGACTGTCAATGCCTACGTACGGACGTCATGTAACGGCCGCGGGCATTGTTAACGCACTTTGTAGGGTGTCTTCCAAGACTATTACGGAACTCATCTTCTTGCCTCGACTTCCCCCTCCATCATTTCACTTATAGGCGCGTTGCAGCTGTTCCTCCTGTATGGCCTTGGCCCGATCGTAGGGCGAATATTTGACGCCCACGGTTCTGCAGTAAGCTCCTCGGAATATGTCATTTTCAAAATACCGGCTGACCGTGCAACTAGGTTCTGCTCCCACTGGGATCCTTCTTCGTGGTACTTTCCATGATGCTGGTCTCCATATGCCAAGAAAACAAGGTCTACCAATTCTTTCTGTCCCAAGGCGTGCTCTTCGGGATTGGTATATCCATGGTGTAAGTGGACCCTACGGACTGCGCCGGTCAAGCGGTACTGACGACCCTCCGGAAGTTTCAATCCAGCCCTAGCCGTCATGGCACATTGGTTCCGACGCCGCAGAGCGTTCGCCATTGGTATCTGCGCCTCGGGGAGTTCGTTGGGAGGCGTGGTGTATCCTGTCATGCTGCAGCGCCTAATACCCTCCGTCGGCTTCGGATGGGCTGTCAGAATTTCGGCCTTTGTCAGTCTGGCATGCCTCACGGTATCCTGCATCACCATTCGTGGACGACTGCCGCACAAAGGCCACATTGCGTGGACGAGCATAGTGGACCTTGGAGGGTTCAGGGACCCGAAGTATACGCTCACCGCCATAGGGTCCTTCCTGTGAGTCAGAGGGTGGTCTACCATACGCAACGACGCGTAAAAGCGTCCGTGGCACTGATGGCATGACCAGGACATACTACGCTCTCTTCATCCCGTTCTTCTATATCCAGGTTTACGGCACATATGAGGGCGTCTCGGCAGGCCTGGCCAAGTACCTTCTCCCCATTATGAACGCCGCTTCATTCCCAACCCGCGTTCTACCAGGTCTGGTGGCAGACCGCTTTGGAGTGTGAGTCATCAAAACATGTGTTGTGCAGGCGTCAATCATAATTAATGATTCGTGCCAAAGTTTGAATGTTCTGGTGCCATGCACCATATTGTCCGGCATTTTCTCTTTGAGCATCTGGCTTCCATCCAGAGGACCCGTGCCCATCACTACTTTCAGCGCATTGTATGGGCTCGGGTCAGGCGCTTTTGTGACGCTCCTTCCCGCCTACATTGCAACCATCACTCCCATGCAAGTCTACGGCGCCAGAGTCGGTAGGTGGCGCTGATCCGGGGGCCGTGACCTACGCCAACTGAACGTTCTCCCTCTTTAGGCTCTGTTTATATGATCGCAGCCGTAGCTGCTCTAGTTGGCACACCAACTGCAGGATCATTCGTCAAAATCACTAGTCAACGCAACTTCGATGGACTAATCGTATTCACCGGTGTCATGGTCCTCGCTGGCGGTGTGATCATCTGCGCCGCGCGTGTCGTCCAGTCGAGAAAGCTGCTTGCGAAGGTGTGAGACTCAGCATCGGGCAGCGTGAGCGGTCATGAATGAGAATATTTATTAAAGTCTGAGACCCTGGACATCTGATGGCGATCATGCCGCTATGACCACGACTGTATCGTTATATCTGTATGCTTCTTCGTTATGGAACATATGCAGTGTCAAGCAGGCTGCCGGACCTTCATAAACCTGCGCTGAGGATGACTCTCCGGTCGATTCCCCACGATGGGTTTTGTCGCAGAAAGCGGTGGCGGCCCTGGCCAGACGGGAGGTCCAAGCCGAGTAGGCAAACATTTGGGGGGGATACTTGCAAAATATCGACGCGGCCTTTGCAGCGTCCGCAGTACCGGTAACTGAGATGGGGACGCAAGCCAAAAGTACGGCAAACAAGCAAGACACCGTTCCCCATTACTAGGAGAGTAATGTCTGCTCTACCAGCAGCTCGTATCGTGCTTGGAGCCAACATGGGAGTGAAAGTAACAGCGCTGGCACCGATATAACGCTGTGCCTAATATCATGTTCCTGTGTCTGCAGAACCAAGGATCCGCCTCGCACCTGGTTCGGAACGTCCAAGACGTTTGTCGAGGCCATCCGTCCATGGCGGATATCCCGTCGTTGTGACTCTGGCGCACGTGATGCCGGAATGCGTAGCAATCCGCCTGGCCATAATACCTACCATTACCAGCAGAAGACTTGGGAATGCCTTACATCGCGATACCTCGCAAGCTGGCACTTGCCAAGCTCAGGCCTAGAAAGGAGGCGCGTTGTAGGAAAAGTGCATTCCTTCGCTGCAGTCGCCTCGAGATACCACAAAGCCTGCAGCGGTATTGACTGTCCAGGATGAGAACGTTCGGTCGAATTGCAGGATGACCAGGTTCTCGTGCACGGACATGATCACGTCGACGGAAGTGCAGCAGGAATGCAGTAAGCCCAAACGATACATTCTGCTGGGCTATAGAACGACGACACCGTTTCCGATACATACTGAGATTTCGTTTTTGTTACTCCTACCCCACCACTTCAAGGACCACCCCGTCGTCCTCTCTTCGGTTTTCCAGCACGTCTCTTCTGCTTTCTGCCAACCGGGTCCGAAGGCCCTGCATCATTCGCTTCTCCAGGATATTCGCCTGCGGGGAGCAAAGAGGCTGTCGCATTCCCCTGTTCATCTAATTGCACCCTGTCGCGCAACGACGTCGCGGCATTTGAAGGTGCAAGAGATAACCTGTCCAATAAAGAGCCACCTCGACGCATGCCGGGTCGTTCGAAGCTCTCCTCGCCTCGGTGTGCCGCAGCGCGATCAGCCTGCGGTCGCTTCTTGCTCTCAGATTGCGCCTCGGCGGGAAGAGGATGGGTCTCTACGGGTCGCGATGATGTCTGAGAGCTTTGCGGAGGTCGCCGGATGCGGACTGGCTTGGAAGTTCGTGAGAACTCAGGATCTGTATTCTGGTTCATCGACGGCTGGGGGGCGTCCTCGAAAATACGTGCTCTTTGGGGATGTACAGGGACCGGAGTAGTAGGCTCCTCTTCCCGCGGAGGCCCTACCTCTGGACGATCCCAACGAGAAGTCTGCTGGGTGCCTTCGTCGTACAGCTGGTACGCACCGACATGCCGATCACTGGAACTAGGCTCTTCAGGGTAAGCCTGCCGGTGCTCGGTGCGAAACCGGCGGGGTATGTCGTTGTCTTGAAGACGTTCCGCTGTCTCTACGTGCCGCTCGCTGTATTGGCCTCGAGGATAAGCTTCCAAACTGCTCGAGCGGTTGCCTCGCGAAGGTTCTGCTCCATAATATTCCCTCTCACCACGTTCACTTCTGGAAACTGAGGGAGGCCTGGAATAGAACCCTCTTTCCTCATCCGGAGACCGATACCGAGCACGCTCTGATCGTTCATCTTCATGCATTCTCTCCTGCGAACGAGCACCCGCATGGTAATCATCCATGCTTTCCTGTGATGCCCGCCAAGACAACGACGTGTCTCTAGACGGAGGCGGCGGCGTAGCAGGACGATATTCGGGTTCGCGTGTGAATGTAGAACGAGGCGGTAGAGGACCCGGAGGTGTGACACCTCTGGGCGTCCAGATACGAGCCTCTGAGTGGTCCTGATCTACGGATACCCTTGCCTCATCAGAATCAAATCGCGACTAAATATTATGTTCAGTCACTTTTCAAATATGGGAGGAGCTAAGTCTTTCTCACTTGTCTTCTGAGCGCAGCAGGCGCCTCTTGATGACGATTATCCTTCGGAAGGTTGCGAGGATAAGTTCTGCCACCGCCGTTGTTGATCACTGGAGAAATGGGATGACTGTCATGTGACTTGGGCGGGCTCAGTAAATATGCAAAACTCCGATGCGAGTGAGTTACCCTAAGTTCTCCTCCGGGCGCTCTCTGCCTTATCTCGTCTCGTCTCGGATAGCCTATCTTGTAGTTCTCTACGGGACCCGCAGACCTAGGGCCGTAATCCTACCAACCGCAGGGTTCAGCCACGAGCGTAAGAGATATCTGTCTGCATACCTCGCGACCTCGTTCATAGGGGGCGATGTCCTGTTCCTGATTATTGGGATATCTGGATCTCGAGGGAGGCTCCCTATCTACGTCCATCCTAACAGGATATCGATCCGCCAGCGTGCTCGAGTTCGGTACAAGCGGTGCCGCAGGGGCAGAACCGAAGGTTCTCATATTTGCAATCGGCACGCTATTAGTTCCTGAAAGTTTCGGTTTCTGCCCAGTCATGATGTGAGGTTGTTTTGCCTCCGACTGCCGTGGACCGTTCAAGAAGTCTGGGGCAGCCTGTATTATCTGCTGTTATTGACTCAACATGTACATAGAACCGCGAACCAGTCCACTCACGCCTTTCCGTAATTCCGTGATTTCTTGCAGGGGTCCATCACGAGGAACAACATCCGCCGTCCTTTCGAAGCGGGAAGGCCTCTCAGCGTTGACTGCAGTGGGATATAAGCCTCGCGTGTCGCCTCGGGCCATGTGCGGAGGAGGCGATCGATCTCGAAGACGAGGTGGAAGCATTTCCTGCTGCACTGTTTGTCGCGGGGGATACATTATCGTGGGCGGAGGTGCTGCTGCTGCATGTGCAACAGGATAACCACCAGTAGACAACCGATGCGCCATCGCGCGCGGACCCTTCGGGAGAGTTTCCTGCGGATCTCTATCGTAAGCAGACGGGCCCGCTCTATTCATGGCAACAGCTCGTGAAGCAGGCGGTATGTCGACCTCCATAGCATCTCTATCGACGGATTGCATGGGGGGGACATCGCTCTGGAACCTACTCGGCCTTGTTCGTGTCGCTGCAGCTGACGGACCCGAAGGAGGCAGCCGACCCTGCGCAAAATCGGGATGATTGACGTTCCGCAAAGGGACTGAGGGAGGCGGATGGTTGCGCGGTCCTGACGGCACACCAACGTTAATACTAGGTCTCCGTGCTATACCTCCTCCTCCTCCGGCATGCGCGGGGCCGGACTCTGGGTAGACTCCAACGGGAGACTGGGGCGGCGCCACAGGGCGCCCAGTTGCAGCCTCGCGGAATCGCTCACTCTGCGGCGGCAGCGGCACACGCTTACGAAGTGCTGATGATCGAGAAGAGACGGAGGGAAATAAGGACCAGTACGTCGGCTTGAGGGATTCGAGCAACTGAAGTAAAGTAACACGTACGTAGTTCTTCCTCCACCGGCCTAGCTGGTAGACCCGGAAATTGCGACCCCGGTCGAACCGAGGGACGGTCCTCTATACGCCGACGCTTTGCTTCGTTCTCGCCTTCCATCTGCGGAGAGGTCAATTCAAACTCCCTACCCCGCCTTTGAGGCACGGAGTCCATGGGAACATATGATTCATACTCCTCCTCACGGCGCACTCGCGCTTGCTTTTGTTTGTCTTCGATCGAGGGAGGTGCAGGACGTTCAAATCTACTGCTCTGCCTAGACAGGACTGGTGGAGGTCGCTGGGGTGGAGGCGCAGGCTCGTATGCGGAAGATTCTTGATTTGTCCAGGCTGCTGAGGGCCGGAGCATGGGAGACGGTGACCTATACCCTGCAAACGAAAAGAGCAAATCGCATGTTAAAATGGCGGATGCAGGGCAGGGAAGAAATGGAGTGAGGGGAGGAGTATGTCGAGATGTCCGCATAGGCCCAGTAGATAAGCGTAGCTCAACTCTCGAACGCCAGCGATGCACCGAAAGGGACTACAGCACCGTAGACGAGAGGGGTGGGGAGGTAATGATGCAGATAACGTACTTGGTGGACTGTAGTCGCGACGGGTAGTCTGTTCACGTGGTGGGACTGGTTCGCGTCGCGGAGGGTCGCTCTCGCGACGCTTTCGCCGACTCGGTACCACGCGATCATCCCTGTCAGTTGGCACCGATTCTGGAGGTATAGCATCGCGAGGTATCCAAGTCCTGTCCAAATCTTCAACGCGACGCTCGTGAGAGCGCGTCCGCTGCGCATCTCTCCTAGTGGGTCGATCGGCGGACGTAACAGAGGCTCTGTTAGGACGTCCCGATCGCTCTTGCGTATCTCGCTGGTTCCGATGCAAGTCCCTGCGATCCGGGTTAACGCCACGCGTGGGCGAGGACCGGGGGCGTGATGAAGGTGCAATTGAGCGAGTTTCCGGCTTGCTAGCGGGCGAGTCAGCTGATTTGTTCGGTGAGCCACCCGGGCGATAATGCCTATCGTCAAAGGAGAGGTCAGGCGGACGAGCTGTGTCGGTACGAGGAAGGTCAGTCGACCCTTCCCTGGCTGGGGATCTTTCTCTCTCGCTCTCCCTTCCTCTGGCGCCACTCGGGTGTTCCCATTGCGACTTCTTGGTTTTGGTATTGTAGTAGTACGGATTCTCTCCGCCATGCCTAGGAGTTCGGACTTCCCACTCCGGAGGAAGCTGATCGTCGCTAGAAGAATGGGGTTTACCGTTCGATCTCCTGTCCCTGTCAGGACGCGCCATCGAGCTTGCCAACGTGCTCGTCTCCTTGACAGTGGGGGCCACAGTAAGAACGGGTTTTGGCGGTAGCTCATGAGTCAGTTTGGGCTGTGAGGAATTCCGCCTGGGAGTCGGACGCTGCTGTTGAGAGTGAGGCTGGGGCTGAGAATGAGACTGATATCCAGAAACAGGACTCGGAGCAATGTTCTGCGAACTGCTCGTCTCACGTCTGTGCGATTGCTGCTGCGATTTTGCGGTGGGTGCTGATGCTCTGATGGTATCCTGCTCAGAGCGAGCCTGGTATGCGTAGAACGCTTGCATGTCGTCCTCGTCGCCACCGAGAGATACCGCGTCTTCCTCCATCTCCCCCCTGTGCAGCGGATGCACCGGCTCGTCATCTTCGTTCCCCCAGTCCAGAAGTTCAGTCTCTTCGTCGGCCATGTCGAACAATGAAGCAGCCAGAGAGACTGGTCAGTGGAAAGAAATCAAGTCCAACACTGAGAGCATCCTTATAAATTCGAGTGCCGACCGAAATAGGCGAACTCCGAAAGCGGTGTCGACGTCGTGCTCGACGGTGCGCAGCCTATATGCCGTGACGCTGTATACACGCTCTGTAAGCTGTATTCATCCTTGTCGCTCCTTTGCGCCCAAGCTGTCGTCTCTAGGTCCTGGCTCTCTATTTCGACGTCCGGGGACGCACGGCACGATGGCAATTCTACCATTGTCTGCAACTCAGGCAACGTTCGAGGACGGGCCAGGCAGTCCTATCGGTCGGAAACATGGAATGTCGAACAGGGTACCCTTAATATTCAGGCGTCTGCTTAGATTCCATCAAATGGTTCGCGTTCCGGACGGGTCGAGGGACTCTCACTGAAATGGGTTCGCTTGTTCGTTGTATTAGGACTTTGAGTTGGCGGCATGGCAGTTAACGTACTTGTGTCTAGCACCTAAACGAGTGTGAGCTGCGTGTCTCGTCTGCAATGCAAGTTCTGTTGTTGATCGTGTACCAGGTACCGGAATGTCTATTTTCACAAACGTAAGATATGAGGTGCTTTACTGATGAACTGAAGCTGAGCGTCTGCATACAGAGACAAAGAATACGTGGGCTCGGGATGATCCAGCAATCCTTATCCTAATATCTGCGTGTCTTGTCGGTATGATGATTGTACCCAGAGCATTGCATAGCCCGACTGACAGGATACTGTAGTTGCCGCCATAGCATGGTCCGTGGTATACTCCTACGGCGTCCTGGATGCCGTCAGGCTAGCATTCCTCATGATCTTCCGTGACTATCTCCTTGTTGGGATCATGAACGCTACCATCCTGTGGTTCACTGCGAACCGCCTGCTTCTGTCACCACCATCGCATACGAGTCCGGCCGACACCGCTGTGGAGTGGGCCTATGCTTTCGACGTGCACACGAACGCTTTCTTCCCACTATACCTAACACTGTATCTCGCACAGCTCTTTCTTGTCCCAATCGTGGTTCGGGCGAACTGGGTTTGCCTGTGGGTAGGGAATACGCTCTACCTCGCTGCGTGAGTGTCTTATGCTGTGTTCATGATTTACTTTACTGAGTTTCGGATTCCTATGCACCAGCTTCGCGCAGTATATTTACGGAGTGTATCTGGGCTTGAGCGGTGAGAACTTGTGGAAGTTAATCTTCCGACGCACTCCATTGATCCTGGCATTACAGCTTTGCCTTTTCTGGTTCGATCAGAACTGCTCCTCTCGCCACTGCTCCCGTTGTTTACGGGCTACATAATCTCCCTGCTCGGCTTCAATATCGCAAAACATGTGCTCACTGCGTATTTTGGCTCATGATACGTCTGTACTGAATGCATCTAATTCGACAATCTTTGCAATTGGGACATCATGGATCGCTGTGCTTGCCTGCACGCAGCATGCAAAGATGCCTCTTCTGCCCATCGGCTGGGGTGCGACGCATATGAGATCTAGTAGATAAGTGGTGTATATCGCAAAGATGAAGTGGCTCTCCTCTCTACTTGAACATGCGCAGAATTACACTGTGACCTGGTACTCAAGGTATGATTTTCCTCTATTGTTGGATGACTTCCTCCGAGACAATCCAGGTCTTCAACCCTTCAGTTCGGTCAACAACTAACCTCTTCTTCATTTTCGGGTAATAGCAAACGTCCATCACCTCCCTGCTCCCACCAACCAGGTATACCACTTCCTTCTCGCCTGACTTCATGATATGCGCTATCTCCGATGCTGCGGGGAACCCGAAAAAATCGCCATCTTTGAGCGGCTCCTCTTTCACCTCTTCGTCTCCTTTCTTGATTAACATCACTGCGCCCTCTCCTGCGCTCAGGATGTAGACCCATTCGTCATCGTTATTGTGCCAATGCAGGACGCCACTCTCCTGCTTTGGTGGCAAGCGGGTGAGATGCACGCCAGCCTTGGTCAGACCCGTGGCATCGCTGATGTGCGCGAGGTCGCGGTGAACAGTGGGGTTTAATGGGTGCGAGGCGTCACGGAATGTGAAGTCTTTGGCCCGCACAAGGTAGGGCTTCTTCTCGGAAGATGAAGACATGTCGTATGCGGATGCCTCTTTGTGGTAGGTGGTCCTAAGTGACTATATGCCGCATAGCTTGTCATGGCCACCTTTTATACCGCTGAACCTAGAACCTAGAGTGATACGGCAACGGCCTTCTCTTGTCCGCAACCGACTCCCGAATGACTCACTCCGTTCACATCTGGGGACAATCTATACGTTTTGGTGGACATTACGGAGAATGTTATTCCATCTGACACCATCTTGCAAGCAGTATTGTCCGAGCGCTGAGCCGCACGCGGAACTTCAGAGGATACGCGCTTCGCCGCCGATTGCACTAGGCATTATGTCCATATTCCTCGTACGGTCGTTGGCAGTACGAGATCATTTATAGAGCAATAATTGGGATATTCATTTGACATTGGGCTAGCAATACGGTTACCATTCGCAGTCTGGTAACCTTTTACATGAGTGAAGATCAGCCCGGAGTACTGAGTACTGGCCAAGGTGGAGAGCAATCTGAAGAGGAATAACAACTTCATATTTGGTAGACACATTACCTGATTCGGATGTTGAACTATCTCCGCAAATCGCGTCCTGCTCCGAGACTCGTTCCTCTTATAGCAGGGCACTCCGCATAATCTCCATCCTTGCTTTCATTACACTGATATACCTTTCGTGGCCCAGTCTTGTCTTCGTCTTGGACAGTGGACGCGATAATTGCGGGCATTGTCAGCTATCTCCGGATTCGTGAACTCAGAAAGTGTTGCACGTTGCGTATAGCAAAAATATCCAAGTGAGCTGCTTGGCTGACTTGCTACTCATCTGAACAGTACTTGCCCTAGTGAAGCTAGAAGCTGCAGTTGGGTCCGATTGAGTTCGTCCGCATGTATTTACTGTATTCTATGCCATTTTCCCACGATTTCTGAAATGGGTGGCTTTGCAGACCTTGTACTGCGACCATCGACGTGCTCAGCCTTGTACCATTGGACTCACACCCGGACCTTCATTTCAGTATATTCTCTTGCGCGCAAGCCTAGACGGACAGAATGATGCTCGCACAGGCTGACCGCCACAACCCGAATCTCCTCTTCGCAAACTTCAATCAAGACTTCACGTAAGGACCGCGAGGGTGCGTTTCGCCTGTGGAGATGACTGAGAGAGTGCGAATGTTCTGCAGATGTGTATCGGTCGGAACGAAGAAGGGATACAGCATCACCAACTGTGATCCATTTGGGAAGGTTTATAGCATGAGTGCGTCCCTACTACTCCTCTGCTTTTGCGCGCTCTGAGCAAGCACAGATGACGGGGCAAGAGGGATTGTAGAGATGTTGTTCTGTACATCCTTGATTGCTCTGGTGGGTGCGGCAGATCAACCCTCTTCAAGCCCCCGGAAATTGCAGATTGTCAATACGAAGGTGCGATCACGACCGCACGACCCGTTCGCGCAGACTGATGTCAATGTAGCGACAATCCATGATCTGCGAACTTCTATTCCCTTCGTCTATCCTCGCAGTCAAACTGAATCGAAAAACACTTGTGATTGTTCTTGAAGCAGAGATCTACATCTACGACATCTCGAATATGCGGCTCCTGCACGTCATTGAGACGACACCCAACCCAGAAGGTGAGCATGAAGCCACGAATCTTGTGGCAGAACCAACCCGACTTCATAGCAATATGTGCTCTCTCACCCTCTGCCGACAATTCGTATCTTGCATACCCATCCCCTGTGCCCTCGCCCACGTCCATGTCCGCACAGGTGCCCTCAACGCCCTCGGTACAGTCCGGGGATGTCCTTCTCTTCAACACACGCTCCCTGACAGTCGCGAACGTGATCCAAGCACACAAGTCGCCCATATCCTTCCTCTCCGTCAATTCGACCGGCACCCTCCTTGCGACCGCGTCGGACAAGGGCACAGTTATCCGCGTCTGGAGCATCCCTGGTGCAGAAAAGTTATACCAGTTCCGCCGCGGGACGAGAGAAGCGCGGATATATTCGATTAGTTTCAATGTCGTGTCCACGTTGCTGGCCGTTAGCTCTGCGCACGACACGGTACACATTTTCAAGCTGGGGCAGCAGAAGTCGTCAGAGTCGAGTATCAAGAATGGACATGGACCTGCTAGTCCCTCGGGATCCATCACTAGCGGCGATCAGGCCATGGATGGAGGGTACGAGGCGTATATCGATAGCCAGAAGAAGGGCAGCGTTTCGTGAGTACACAGCTCGATTGAGCTCCGAGTGCTTCTGAATCGACGTAGGTCAAGTCTCCGTCGGAAATCCTTGCAAATGACGAAGAGCCTGTCAACCTCTGTCGGCGGGTACCTGCCGAATACACTGACAGAGATGTGGGAGCCTTCCCGCGACTTTGCATTCCTGAGACTGCCGACGACCGGGGTACGATCCATAGTCGCCTTGAGTGGGTGAGTTCCCTGGACCATTTTCTGTGTGATTTGTAAACTAGACATCCGCCGCAGCACGATGCCACAAGTCATGGTCATCTCATCCGACGGGTACTTCTACTCGTACAGCATCGATCTCGAGAACGGCGGTGAATGTTCGCTCCTGAAACAATACAGGTATGTGGTCTGAGGTCCGTATTCAGTGATGTCGAGCACTAATGGATCTGGTGCATAGCCTAATCGACTCCGGCGAAGAAGGCGGTACGGAGTGATCCTGATCCTGATTCCTGACAGATTCCTTCGTCAATTCCTTCCTTCCTCTCGTCATTTGTCCTTCTACGGGTTTCTCAGGCAGTGTATACGTTCTAGCTAATCGTACTACTCTCAGTGTACTATATCCTACTTCTATGAATGAGGTCGAACTTGAATTCACGGCATTGTCCCAGCGTCTAAACCGGCTGCACCGGCTGGATTCGGTAGCCGTGAATTGACGGCCGCGAGCGCGTGTTTGCCGGTGTCTCCTCAAGCACGATGGCTTCGTTTCGCATATAACCAATTCATGTGGTCTTTTCCTGCACGTCTCTGACAGCCTCTTCGACTACAATGGACCACTTTTCCTGGTCAGACAGCATCCAAGCCGTCCTAGCACCGTGCCTACCATGCTTCCGACATCGCGCCGACTCCGACGAGGGGAACCGCGCTCGACCAGGCCTCGAAGGCTTACTTGCCGATGTCGACACAGACAACGACGCGGAGACAATGTCGCTGCACTCTACTCTAGGCGATAGGAACAAGAGGAGGAAGAAAAAGAAGAAGCGGAGCGGGAACAAGAGTGTCTCGCTCTTCGGCTACGACCTGTTCGGCCGCCCGCCGATTCAGCTACCGGAGTCGGACGACGAGGACAGCGTGCCGGGGAGGAGGGGCAAGCGGACGAGGCCCGGGCAGTTTACTGCCTCATCGTCCTCTACGCTGGATTCGGATGCGGCGCCGTTGGACCAGGCCGCTATCGACCGGATCTCGGCAATGCAGGTGCAGGCTGAGGAGGAGGAGCGGCGGCAAAAGGAGGAGAGACGGGCTAGGAGGAGGGAGAGGAAGGATATGAAGAAGCTGGCGGCGGCGCTAGCGCGTGAGGAGGCGAGCGGGGCTGGTGAGTTTGAAGGGTTTCCGGGAAGCGGAGGGGCGGAGCATGGGAATATACCCTCGCCGTTTAGACTGGGGTCTTCACAGGGCGATTCCAGCCAGGGATTCCAAGAGCCCGTGCTGGATGTGCCAGTGGATGAGAACCTGGATGAGGATGAGGCTGTTGACTTTGGTGGCGAATTTTATGCTAAGCCGGTGACCTCGAACAACTCGGATAGAGGGTCGGACTCCCGGTCGAGGACGTCGGGAACTCTGTCAAGCAGTGGCGACCCCTCGCGAATGTACAACCATCATTACACGTCCCAACTCGCTCCGGTCCCTCCTGGCACGCAGTATCACCCCGAGGAATTCATGCAACAGGGTCTCGACCCGTTACCCAAGAAGAAAAAGAAGAAGTCCTCCGGGAAGTCCAAGTCTTCGCGCGACTCTGCCTCTTCCACTTCACAATCCCAATCTATCCCTTCCCCCATTACCGCGTTCCCCGAGACCCATCCCGTCATTGCGGAGGAGTCTTCTGCAGCGCACTTGTCTCGATTGGATATACCCCACGATGCCTCTGGCGGCTTCCCCAGCGCGGGCTTAGGAGGGTTCAGACGCAAAAATAGCGACATGGGTGTGTTCCTGGCTCGGAGGGGCGACGAGTAAGTCGCGAATGTCTCGTATGCTCATACCCACAATACCCTTTACGCGGTCGCCGGATTCTGGATCGTTGGCTTACACTCACACTAGACGTGTTGTGACTTCATGTACAATACTATGTATACCTCTAATGGACTGTTGTTTACCAGAAATCTGCCACAGGTGTCATCATAGCACTTTTGATTCTCTGGATATTCATACACCGCGACGATATTGGTATCACATGTAAACAATTCTAAAGGCGGAAGGAACGTGCCACCCCGAGAGAAAGAGGAAGCACGACACCCAATATTAACCATTTACTTTCTATGCATCGCCGTGGTCAGCAGCTTCTCCAGGTCGTTGGCTGGAGTTCTGGTGCTACCATCAGTTAACGTCGCAACTACGATACAAGGGCGTAACCGAACGCACCTGTCTAAGCTTCGCCAAGTGAATTTTCAGAGTCTGAGCATAATTCTCGAAACCCAGATTGATCATGGCGTAAAGGATGTCCTCGCCGCCGATTGTCTTCCGCTTCTCCATGGCGCACTTCTCGGCCGCCTCGGATGTGATGAAGCTGATGAACTCGGATACGCATTCCTGAACGCACTCCTTCGCTTCTTTTGCAATCTTGGCGGTGGGAGGCACAGAGGACTTCATTATCCGGGCGACATTCGCAATCTAGGAACCGGGGTATGAGTACGGGGAGTCGAGGATACCGGAACGGACGCTGAGATACGCACGGGCAGAAAGCGGTCTTGCTCACG
Organism: Heliocybe sulcata; assembly: GCA_004369045.1. NCBI lineage: Eukaryota > Fungi > Basidiomycota > Agaricomycetes > Gloeophyllales > Gloeophyllaceae > Heliocybe > Heliocybe sulcata. The sequence continues at coordinate 147,917 of ML213516.1, read as the reverse complement.
GTACTCCCCGATGTCTTGCTCCGTAATGGGAGCTGGCTCGGGAGGCTCCTGAACTTGGGCACCTTCACTGCCGTCATTCTGAGGGGCAATATTCGGAGGAAATTCAGACATATCGTCGGTTCAACGTTCGACCTGCGCAATAAGAAGGGCGTTAGTGGGCGAGTTCCGGTCTGCAGCATGTTGATTACCTTAAATACTGCAAGAAGCAGGAGCATGGGGGAAGAAAGTTCAGACATTATGCAGGAGGACATTGTGCAGAACGCGGTACCGGGTAGAGCCCAGCTTCAGGCTTAGAGCCAATCCCCTTGCGATGAGGGTTCGTCCAATGAGCGAGAGCCTGAGAATACCGTATGTGGGTGCCGGGTCGTCCCGCTTAGCGTTACGGCGCCTCCGCGTGAGGTTCGCCGGGGACGCTCATAAGGCGGCGCTGAACGTGTAGTTTGGCTTGAGCTTCACCGACCACTATCAGAGTTCTTGGTCTCATTTCTTTCTTGATGTCTTTTCCAACTTATCATCATTCAGATCTCGAAGATGGAGAATATTCACGGTCAACGTCGGATGAATATCAATTCGACGACCCCCGAGACCATATTCTCCATGTATACAGTGCAGTATGGAGCGAGTTCTACAGGTGGGAGCCCGACGCTTCTCGTGGCGTCCTAACCTCTCTCCGGCGTGACCGGCAGGGACCTGTCGATCTTCCATTTGGAGACGAACTACAGCCTGAATATGCTTGCCATCTCGGTCTGGATAACACGGAACAGGATCTGTGTTTCTCTTACGATATGGCTGGAGGGTCTTCCGACATAATAACATTTGAGGGGATTACTGCAAAACCCTATTTAGCCCACCCGCCCTACGAGGCTTGTACGCCGGTTTCCCGGAACATTGCTTGGCGGGAAGGCGACTACGATGATTCACAGCAGTGTCAATTTATCCCATACGCCGACGATCCGTTATTCGACTCTGGCAGATACCTGAAGCACTTCTCAGAGGGTCTTGCCTGGGACGCTGTCAAAAACGTCTGCACACCTGACGGTACGTATGGCTCTAGCTCTAGGTACCTGCCCACCTTTGATTAATCTGGCACAAGTGGAGATGATACAGCTGGAAACAGTACGAAGGCTGTATCTGAGCCAACCAAGCATACCCTTGGACGTTATTGATGAGAGTGGAGTCCTGCCTAAGCTGTACCCTGACTCTGCGGCCCATCTTTTCTCTGGCTTCCTCTGGGAGGTGACACAAAGGTCCATCTGCTTTCATCTTCCGGCGATCATAGCACGCAACTGAAGTACATATCAGGGATGCTCTGGCCTGGCCCGGCGCTTCCTTTTCTACTCTGGGATCCCTGGAGTATACAAGGGCATGTTCGGAAGATGACATTCTCTCTCGAGTGAATTCAGTTATCTGGCATTCCTGTCCAAATCTCAACTGTGTAGACCCGCACTGTCGTACACACAGTAGGTGCTACTAATTTTTCTAGGGTAATTTGGCTTACACCGCTACATGCTCTCATCCAACGCAGACTTTGCGTACCCGTCGCTTGTCCCGAAAAGACCGACACTGAACAGCATCAACCTCTACCCCACTTTGGCCGCTACGTGCGGACCAGATTGCTTCCTCAACATCGCAGACTTCGATATTTTTCAGGTATGGTCTCTTGAAGCCGCTACTAGAGTCTCATACGCCTCCTAGGAATCGGTGCTCTGGGGTGAAGAAGACATGAGAGCACTTCAGGACATTCTGGCTATCGTTCCTGACTCAAGCCCATGCGATCTCGCTGTCATATGTCGCAAGCCATGTAACGAAGTATATTCATGCTATCCGAGATACACGATCTCTCTCTGAGATGTTCCCCGCGGTAGGCTTTTGTTCAACGCTGTCTGATATTTCCGGACGAGACCATCTATGTGCCGCCCAGCGGTCTGGAGAGCGAACCCGAACCTCTTGTCTTCGGTACGCTTTTCCACCCATCCTAGCCCGACACACCAGTGGTTGAGACGTATATGATCTGCTGGGAAAATAGTCGAAGAGCTCGACACATATAGTCGGATGTATGTATGCGGTCAATACATTCATGGCATAATATGGCTGACAGAGCGGCAGTGCTGCCATTCGTCCTTGCAGTCACGACGGACCTTGCAACAGAAGGTCGAAGTGTCCCTGTTGGGAATCTCAAATGCGCTGTCAGCGAAATTGCAGATGCGACTTGGAGTGTGAGTGGTGAGGGATTGGACGTTGCTCATAGTCCTGAAGCCCTTGACTAAGGCCGGCGACGATTCCCTGGCTGTGACTGTAAATCATCCGGGCCCTATACTTGCGAAAGCGCAAATTTCTGTCCTTGTGCCCGAGCAGGCAGGGAATGTGATCCGGAGCTCTGCATGCCATGTTTCTCTAAGAAGTGAGTGCCCTTGGGTCTTCATGGAATGAACTTACTAAGACGCTTTCATTAGAGGTATGTTTTGCATGCCTGCATGACCACGACGGCTTATTCCCATCTCAGGGAAGTGTGCAAGACAGACCATTCAGTCCGCGGACTACGCCGTAAGTTTGAATTGCGTCAACCTTATCCGCGTTCGCTGATTTGTTCAGAGCACAATCGTGAAGAACGGCACCTGGGGTATGGGTTTATTTAGTGCCGAGACGATATTCAAAAATGCCCTCATAGGGGGTACGTGAGATCGCATTTATGAGCACTACCAATTGCTTACCAAATGGCTTACCGGCGCAGAGTACAACGGAGACATCCTCTGGGAGCACTTCATAGATCATAGGATGTACGGTTGCTGCCACGACGCTCTCTCCGCAGTGCTGACACTTGATCTCAACAGATCAATACAGAAGTACCGCGGAATGAACTATCAGTTCGACCTAGATAGCGCGGCGAGCGGGAGTTATTATCTCGCGGGCGGCGATCCCGACCAGAGAGAAAACTTCTTTCTCGATTCCATGCGTGCGGGTAACTGCACCATGTACATCAATCATGCACCCGAGAAGCAGGCGAACGTTCACGCTGAATGTTCGTGAAGTATCCTGAATCATGAGGCCAGCTCTAACGCGGTATTACAGGTCGTAGTGTCAACTCTGAGAGTCGTATCGCGATATTTGCATGTACGGCCTATGGCAGCTCGCTTAGGTTCACCCTCACCTGCTAATTCTGTCGACCTTCTAGCGAAAACAATTCCCATTGGTAAGGAATTGTTCCTCTATTACGGAGAGAAGTATTTTGGAGACAAAGACGGAGACTCGGATGGTGAGGGAGATCACAGGTCAAGCGCTCATATCAGTGTTCTAGAGTAGAGGATTAGCCGGATGTCAGTCTATAATGCAACTTGCTGAAACACTGCTGTTACTTGCGCTGTACATACTACTGTCTAGTGACTATCGACTAGGTATTGAATCGGTTTTTGGCTCATCCCATCATATACTAGGTGAAGTCGAACGTAACGGGTGGGTAGAAGCCTGCTCCGATGAATTGACGAAGAATTGCGAGCCATAATTAAGTCGTAGTTCTGCCCCTGGTCCGAGATTTTTCGCTGCGTTACGTGAGCTCATGACAGCTGATAGAACAGTGTCGCAACTCGCCGGCATATATCCCTATCTTGTGTTCTCCATTAACCAACCGAACTGTGCATGTCGAATCAGACCTATGCTCCAAAAAAGCAGGAGGCCGCAGCTAACCTTCGGCCCTGCAGTTCACGCTCCTCCGTGAGTGATTGATGAATCGCGTCTCGTTCCCCACGTTCGAGCTATCCACCGAGAAAGTGTCATTAAGTTCAAAGACGTAGTTCCTCCGGCGGTGATGCGCGACATCCCTATTAAACACGGTTATTTCTGTCGTGTCCGAGCAGCAGGATCATGACCTACTCTCGACTTTCGACCGTCGGCTCGTAAATAATCTCTCCAACATATTCTGGATGATAGGTTAATGTGGTCGGAAGAATTTAGATGTCCACCAGAGGCCTTGCGCACCACCAATCAGGTCGCCGTACTTGGCTGGTTCATCGATGAACGCTCCCAAGCCAAAGCCGGACCGACTTCCCTTGACGGAGATCCGCTTACGACGTCCTTGTTGGAGCTGTGCGTTCTGGCAGATGTTCCGGTCTACATCTGTATTGAGAGGGGGAGGTGAGCAGACTGCTACCACGTTCTGCTTATCAGATCTGAGAACATACCTCTGTATTACACGGCAGTGCGGTAAATGTGCATCAATCACGAGATTGTTTGAATTTGTCAGGACGCGATACCTAGCTTCACATCTGATGCACAGCTCCGGATCGCATTCTCTGCCTTCCTTAATGCAGGGGCAATGCTTACTAGTGCAGGCACCGGCACGGCGAGCACAAGTACACCCAGGCCACCGTAGCTCACCTGGGCAAAACGGCGTGGCTTAATGAGCATCAAAGACTTGAAGGGAGAGAGAGAAGACGATTCACAACATTGTGCATAGCAGCGGCAATTCCGTTCGCAGTACGTTTTGTTGAGGGCACAAACGCAGTGCTGACGGATGGACCCATCTCGGGACCTGATGTATTCGGTGCATGATCCAACGTGTTGACAGGGTCCACACCTACGGCATGACACGTTTGAAATGAACTGTCTGCTCCGAATTCCACTCACGGGACGGTTCGACTCTTCGACAAATGAGGAGTCTTAACGGCAGCAGCTATTGCAGGCGGATTCCGTAATGCGACGGATGCTCCCTCCCCCGCAGAAAATGCCAAGGCGGCCTGTTGAGCGGCGTGAATCTTGTGGTCAGGAAGGACGATGCAACGCTGTCGGAAAACCTGAAAAATCTGATGTCAGCCGTTGTTTGTGCCGCAAAAAAAGGTGGACGTTCCTCGCAACAAGGCTTGCGACATATAACAGCCAGATCGCAAGGTGACGTATCTGGCATCAATTCGAGGAGTGACGCGAAGTCTGTTAGATCTTCTTGACTCCAAGCAGAACCCATCTGGACAAGCTTAAGGGTCGTATCATAAAATATAGCACAGGGAGCATACTGAGGACTCTTCGTGCTGAGAAAGAAAACAATCCTTTCCACAGGCGCCCGAGGCCCGAGTGGCCATCTCGTCGTTCAGCAGTAGAGGGACTTGCGGTGGAGGCATGGCATAGAGTTCGACTGTAGATATTGAAAAGACGGATCAGGGCGTATATGTAGAAGCACGCACTGTGAGTCGGACAATAGGGATCGATGCAGTTAAGGTTGGGGCAAAAGTGCTGGACTGAACTAGAGACCCGGGCAGACAGATCTCCGAAATGCGGTACAGTCGAGTGGACGAGTAGTTGTGGTGTGGCCTTATCACTCGGCCAAACAGGATAATCACTGCATCAAGTTAAATGGGGACAAACACAAGAACTTGCAGACACTAACCGTAATGAAGCTTTCTCTAGAGCGCCGCGTTTGCCAGGCTTACTGATCAATAGGTCAGGCAAAATATTGGTCTTGTCAACATCTTCGGCTGAAATGCCACTGTCATGAAGCAGTCTTCTTGCACATTCAACCACGATGATGTTTACTGCTGGGAGATTTATTTCAGCTGGAGGTATTGCATGGTGTCTGACTCACAGTCTGGGTCAAGGAGCCCTTCTTGCCATGTCAGGTTCTTATAGTGACGCTGATGTTCGATCGCATTGAAGAACGGATCGTCTGCAAACGGTACGAACGGCATGTCATCTGGATCGTCTCCGTGAAAGATATTATGCGAGGCCGGGGTGTTGGATTCGTAAGAGTGGACAAAAGGGTTGAATTCCTCAGGAATTGTCAAGACTTCAGCTCGCAGGAGGTCTGCATTTGTGCCGTTGTAATCAGATACATCAAAGTAGCAATCTTGGTTCTCATGCCCTGAGAAGACTAGAGTTGCGGCATCCATTGCAGCCTCTGCATCAGCTTCCGACGCCTGTAACGGAGGTGCAGAGGATTCTCCTCGAGCCAACTGCTTGAGTTCATTCTTGCAAACGTCCCGCTTCCAAGCGTAAAACTCCTGCCAGACCGAGTGGAATACGGATTGTACCTGTTTCTCCAACGAAACGTCTTTATTGATCCCAGGGGGAGAAGCGTGGATTGCTCTAGTTGGGGAGTGGCTCGTCGAAGTCGCGGCTGAAAGCATCTAGGGCACGATTGCCCCTTTCCGGCTTGCGCGCCACCACCACGAACGCGTCGAGAGACGCGTGCAGGACGCGTTACCTTCGTGCTGCTGCTCACAATGGCTTCTTTGCAACATCAGATAAGTGGTCTCGATGCAGAAATACGTGATGCGGAAGAAAACGTCAAGAAATGGCAAGATCTACGGGACACACTGGTCAACCAGAGGCGCGGTCTTGTTCAGCAGCTGGACCAAAATCGTATCGCCAGGTCGGCGGGAGGCTCATCACGCAAAGACGGTATCGACTATAACGCTGCTAATTTCGAATGGACGCATGAACTGAAGACGAGGATGAGAAAAGTTTTCGGGATAGATAACTTTCGGCTGTGTCAACAGGGGTATGTTCAATGTACTTGCGTTGTACATGCATATAGACCCTAGGACAGCGTTTGCAATGCGAACATGGACGGCCGAGACATCGTCTGCGTGATGCCAACAGGTCCGTACCGCACCATGCTCATCTGAGTCCCCGTCCTGAAAGCTGTGACAAGGTGGAGGGAAATCACTAACGTATCAGTTACCCGCACTCTTGACCAGCGGATGTACGCTGGTTATATCACCCTTGATATCTCTCATACACGACCAAATAATGCATTTACAAGAAGCCGGGGGTAAGTAGGCGATCGAAGACTCAGACCTCCCCTCAGATTGAACTTCGTTCTAGTTGAAGCGGTTATGCTGACCGGGTCGGTTTCCAAAGAAGAGACGAAGCGAATATATGCCCGCTTGACTTCGCCCTACGGGATCTCGGATGGTCGACCATCGCGAGAGATCAAACTGCTATACATCACTGTTAGTCAATTCACGTCATCGAGAGAGGAACCGCCCTTGTTCAACCTATTACAGCCGGAGAAATTCGCCAAGAGTAAAACATTTCAGAGTATGTTGACGAACGTAGCTGGCGCTGGCAAGCTCGGTGAGCCTGCACAGAGAGCACGATATCGTGCATATTAACTCGTATCCAGCCCGCGTAGTCATTGACGAGGCTCACTGCGTCTCGCAGCTGGGTCACGACTTTAGGTGCGCCATGACTAGTTCTCCTCCAGGTGTATTTATCACGTCTAGATTCGCAGACCCGATTATAAGAAGCTATCGCTCCTTCGTCAACTATACCCCAGTGTACCAATCCTTGCGTTATCAGCAACATGTCCCCCCAAGGTGCTTGAAGACCTTCTGAAGACCCTGAAGCTGCGGCCCGTAGTTGACAGCCAATGTGAGCCCTATCATACCTCACCTTTCGGTCGCTGACTCAAGAGAACGGCGCAGGTGCCCCTGCAGAAGGCACCGTGTACTTCACTGCTCCTTTGTACAGGAAGAATCTGCACTATTCAATCCGGCCCAAGCCGTCATCCGCGCAAGCAGTGATCAAAGCTATGGCCGAGTACATCTTGGAACATCACCCGAACGAAAGTGGCATCATATACTGTTTGGCTAAGAAGGTTGGCTTATATATATATATATATGACTGAATCGGTCGAACCTACCGTCGTAGGACGCTGCTACTGTTGCGCAAGAGCTATACGAGACCAGCGGGGGAAAGATCAGAACAGGAGTTTACCACGCTGATGTCGCAGACTCGGACAAAGAGAACCTTCACAAGCGATGGCGTAAGGGCGAGATCCAAGTGGTCTGCGCAACGATAGGCAACGTTCTCCGCTTATTTCTCGACCTCATGTATTAATTCCACTATATAGCTTTTGGATTGGGCATCGATAAGGGTGACGTGCGGTTTGTACTGCATCATTCGGTACGTGCTATATCGTCTCCAGTCAAGCGAGAAGCACTCATGTGTTTTGCATGTGCAGATGTCGGTCCGTGATTCTCTTCAATCTTGCAGTGTGCGCTCGCTGAGTTCTGTTATGCAGAAGTCCCTGGAAGGCTTCTACCAAGAGTCTGGGCGTGCCGGACGGGATGGCAAGGACTCAGACTGCGTGCTTTATTACCGCGCGCAGGATGCGGCACGCCTGAGTGGTATGGTGTGTGGGGATGTCGAAGGCCAGCCGAAACGTAAGAGTCTGGTTACCATCGCACTGCGTGTCTCACTTAATTCTCCCATTCTCATGGACGTAGTATATGACATGCTCAGGTTCGCTCATGATTTGAAACAGTGCAGGAAGATACAGTTTGCGAAGTACGCGCTGCTTATGCACTCCGCTTGCGTTCATGATACAAGCTCACTCTCATTTCGGTAGTTATTTCTCCATCTCCTCGCATGTCTCGTTATCCTCGTGGGCAACGGAGGGTGAGGGTGCTCTGACGCGCTGCGGACACTGCGATAATTGTGCTCGGGATCCGCAAACAGTCGAGGAGAAGGACGTGACCCTCGAGGCCTGGCAGATTCTTCGGATCGCTGAAGCGATTAAGAAGGGTGGAGGTCTGGAAACGCTCAACAAGCTCGTGGATCTGGTACGGGGTGCAGGCGGCGCATCGTTTGAGGCGAAAACAGGCGGGAGGAAACGTATTCGAGGTAAATGCAAGGTGCCGGAGAAGACCGGGCTGGACTTGGAGGAGATAGCTGGCGGGAAGGTTGGTCTCTCTAAAGAGGTGAGTCATATTCGTCTGCTCAGTGATGGCTGTTCTTAATGCGCCTTACTATAGGATACCGAGCGTCTCCTCGTGGAACTTCTCATGTCCCACTATCTTATAGAGGAATTCAAACCCACCGCGTACTCAACAAACGTTTACGTCTCGCCCGGACCCAAGGCCATCTCCTTGACTCGATGGACCAGAGACGAAGTAGAACATCGAACACAACGCCCACTGCGTTGCCACTTCCTGAAGAAGACAAGTCGGAAGAGTAAGGTCAACACGTCTGTAACTCAAACGGTTCCGAGCAACACAGCCTCTCGCAACGGAAAGAAGAAGACGAACCGGATTACCAGCTCTGACGAGGAAGAAGTTCCTAGTGAACAGGACGTATCGTCATCGGATGTGATCATCCATGATGACGACGAGGAGGATAACTGGGCTTTCTCTTACAGGAAAACGACCCCGCCCGCTAAGAAGGCCAGAAGAAATGAACCGTCAACATCTGCCGCCGCGCGGAAGCCGTTGAATCCGCATGATAACATTATTGAAATACTGTCAGACTAGAACGAAGACCTACTAGCAACCTGTACTAGGAATATAACACTAGTTGTACCTACTGTTTGTGAATTAGCCGTCATGCAGGATATAATAGAAGGGAGTGGTGCACGGGCATAGACGTCCTTAACATTAGATAGTCATATGGTTGCTCGCTTTAGCGCAGAGCGAGCAGGCACTTTGGGCACCAGGCGATGCTGCATGTCAATGCGAATACCTTGTTCATTCATCCATCCCTGTCCAGCCTCTGGATAACCGTCGAGATCCGCAGGATACTGCTCCTCCACAGGAGGGGACCTGAATTTCCCGTCATTTGTCCATAGTTGATCGCTGAGCACCAAGAGGTTCAGTATCACTAATCGTGATCGAAGAAATAGAAGACTCAAGACTTACCCACGACGATTGTACCAACCTTGTCTCCTCTGACTGGGCAATATCGGGGATGGACAAATTAGATTCTCGTCCCATCGAACGCTTCGAACGGTCTGCACGCTGTTAGTCGAAGATTGGCGGCTCGGTCCTGAACCCTGCGGTGGGCTGGTGCTCCCAGCACTACGGGTATCCCGCGCTTCCGAGTCCTTCCTCGGACGAGACGGTAACACTTCTTGTTCAGTACGCCGAGAGACAGTCAGCGGACCACTGCCCGGTGCAGCTGGCGCCGACATGGGCATCTCAAGTTCGTGACTCTTCGGGAAGCTTAGGGAGACGGAGGGCCCCAATCCAGGAGGCTCGTGACGGTAATGCTTCGCAGCGTAGTCAATAGAGTCAAGTCTCGGGCGGACGGCTGGTGGTCCTGAGAGAGCCTCAGGGGACTGGTATTGCACCTCTGTGTAGCTGGGTCGACGTGGCGGAGAGGCCTGATCTGTCTCTAGACGGAGGGCGGGCCTGTCCCCCGAGCCTCGTCGCTGAGGCCCCGGGATGGGGATCGGCTGGCTCATCGGCTGGTCCCTGCTCATCCTCCTGGGTCGAGGACCGGCGGATGACCCTGGTCGTGCGATGGGTACGTCATCGATCTCACCCCCGGTCGGGAAGGCGAACACAGAGGTGGATGGCGGCGATGTCCTGACAATCCGTGCAGGCTCCCGACACCGTTCTGGGGATACTTCGCGCCCCGACGTAAATCGAGGATCGGAGTGAATGGGGACATAGGTGGGCGCACGAGACGGGATGACGGGCCCGACCTGAGGGGGTGGAAGCACCGTGGGCGGGGGTCGGCTGTACGTGGGAGCATGGGCATGCGATGCCGACACCAGGAGCGGCTTTGGTGTCGGCCCGGAGATCGATGATGTCCTCGGTCGAGCCAGTGGTGATGGAGACGGAGGCGAGGAAGTGTTGCTGGTGGCGTCGGACAACGTGTCGGTCACGTCGACCGGTAAGGCAATGTAGGAATCCACGTTCGCACTAATGTCAAATATAGAACCCGACTCACATCTCAGCGAGTCGACGCTCTCCGAGATGTCGAGTTTAGGTGCTAGAGGGCGTTGGTAGATGTACTCATCGTGGTTGACGGAGGAATAGAATGCTTGACTGCTGGGCCCCTTGGGTGGCTTGGCCTCGAGAGATGTAGCGATGGCAGCGCCTGACGTTGGCACTCGATCTCTCCCTTGCAAAGACTCTCCATGGCGACTATACGTTAGTTCTAGCTTAGCTGCCGCCGGTGGGGGATTGGGGCTGCTAGAGGTTGCGCCAGCGGAGAAGAAATTGGCCAGACCCTTAGACGTCTGCTCGAAGGATATTATTAGCAACATGAAATGACGAAAGCAAGTTAAGTACGAACCTTGGCGGCGCTGCGCCCTTTCGACCCAAAACCAAGCGAGGAGAGCATAGTAAGTGACTGAAGACTGAAGAGAGCCTAGCGAAGTTATATGGAACCACGCTCCTCAAACCTCGGAGGAATACCCCATGTCATGCACCTACCACGATGCATCGCTGGATGATGCATGTCATTCACGCCCTGCCAATGAGCCCAGACTGAGAAGCTTCAGCAATCAATTCATACGACATGTGAACCTAAGATAAGGAATCGGAGCGGTGGGTCGTGGATCTGACACCAGCGTTAAGATTGATCCGCTCCACATCATACCTTATGATTATTGCAAGGCATACAGACATATACCTGAACCTAAGTGGTATGCGACAAGGTAACAGACTGTATCACGGTCTCTGATACACCTGCATATGGGAGGCTGAGCGCACGTAGGACGCTGAGCCGTTGCGCTGTCAAAGGTTGCAGAGATAACCTTCAGCGGGTTGTATCCTGAAGCTCCCGGTGGAGATGAAATGTCGAGCCTTGCAGGCGTTCCACCGAAAGACAGTGGCGGAACGCAGCCACATTGCTCTCAGCCACACCTACAACACGTGGTGTGTGACTTCCCATACATCACGGTCACATCTTCAGTTTGGCCACCGCGCGCGCGCCGCGCACTGTCCTTGGGTGTTTTCTGTCTCGAGCAAGCAAATTCCACGTAATTTGTCCGCAGGAACTCTATCGAAGTCTTGAGAATGCAAGCTTTACGACAAGAAATCCTACCTGCCAGTGGGGTAGAGTTCGTTACAAGTCTTCACTTGACTCCGTATGTTCTTCCGACACCGCCGAATCCCTCGGCACGACAAGAGTTTGCCGCACGAGCTCTCTGCAATGTTGTTGTGGCGCGTTCCAACATCTTGCGGATATTTGAAGTGCGAGAGGAACCGGCGCCTGTACCAGAAGGTGTAGAAGATGAACGTGAAAGAAGAGGGAAGGTCAGGCGGGGTACTGAGGCAGTGGAGGGGGAAGTAGAAATGGACGAGCAAGGCGAAGGATTTGTGAACATGGGCGCAGCAAAGGTGATTCGCATACTTGTTTATGTCGCACCAGTTACTTTCTATACCAGTGGTTTCGAATACATGACGCTTAATTGCACTCAGCGGAGCCGGTCCTGACCTGTATTGTCCTCCAGCCTACCAGTCAGAACGACAATGCGTATGCTAACATTCGTACGCGCATGTACTTCATCCGCGAACACCGCCTGCATGGCACAGTTACGGGCATAGAGTCCGTCAAAATCATGTCCACACTAGAGGACAAGCTGGACAGACTTCTCGTGTCCTTCAAAGACGCCAAGGTTTGCTTAACTTACTCGCATTGCTTGTATCACTAACAACCTCGGAAGCTGGCCTTGCTGGAGTGGTCCACAGCAATTCACGATCTCATAACCGTCTCAATACACACGTATGAACGTGCCCCACAGCTGGTACGCTCGCAGCCGAGATCGCTTCCTCCTGAACTGACGTCGCCGCAGATGTCCGTCGACGCACCGCTCTTCCGATCCCAGCTGCGCGTAGACCCGCTCTCGCGCTGTGCAGCGCTGTCACTACCGAATGACGCGATCGCGGTGCTTCCGTTTTACCAGAGCCAAGCGGAGCTGGATGTTATGGACCAGGACCAAGATCAAGCCCAGATACGGTATATTCATACTCCTTCCGCCCAGTCTCGGTAATTAAATGCTTGCAGGGACGTGCCCTATTCTCCGAGTTTCATACTCGACTTGATCACGGACGTCGACGAGCGGCTGCACAATGTGATAGACTACGTGTTCCTCCCAGGGTTCAACAACCCCACGATAGCCGTGCTGTTCCAGCCGCAGCAGACGTGTACAGGGTAACGTCCTCCGTGTTTCTGTTTCCTCCGAGTGTTAATAATCGGACTAGACGCCTGAAAGAATTCAAGGACACAGTGAAGTTGTTTATCTTCACATTGGATCTTGTTACTCGGGCATACCCAGTGATCAATGCCGTAGAAGGTCTGCCTTACGACAGCAACGCGCTGCTGGCCTGTGATGCGTCGATGGGTGGGGTCGTCGTTCTCACATCTAACGCTATCATCTACATCGACCGTACGGCACGCAAAATTGCCCTGCCCGTGAATGGCTGGGCTTCTAGAGTCTCCGACCTGGCGCTCCCGGATCTCTCCGGCCATGAAGCAGATCGCGTTATGCACTTGGAGGGCAGTCGGTGCATTTTCGCCGATGAGCATATGATGTTTGTCGTGCTCCGCGACGGTCTAGTTTACCCGGTGGAGCTTGTTCCGGACGGTAGGACTGTTTCGCGGCTGTCAATGGCGCCTGCGCTAGCGCAGACTGCGATCCCTTCTGCGATAAGGAAAGTCGGAGACGAGTACATTTTCGTCGGCAGCGCGGTCGGTCCTTCGGCGCTCCTCAAGGCGTCGAGGGTTGAAGAGATCATTACCGAGGAGATGGACAGCTCTCCCTCGCCTGCAGCTGTAGTGCCATCCGCGGATAAGATGGATGTGGACGAAGAGGAGGGTACGCACGATAGAAAATGCAAGTCATACGCAAGTCAAGAATTGACCTCCTATAGATCTATATGGGGAGTCCACCCAGAATGCTATGGTTACCTCTAACGGGCATGTCAACGGGTCTACGGAGAACGTCAAGAAACGCTCAGTGATACATCTCTCCTTATGCGACACGTTGCCTGCTCATGGTCCTATTGCCGATCTAACGTTCTCCATCGCTAAGAACGGCGTATGTCATGCAATACCATTTCCGGAAGTTTGTTACTTATATTTGTTGGTACATAGGACCGATCCGTACCTGAACTTGTGGCTGCGACTGGAACCGGTCTAATGGGCGGCTTCACGCTCTTCCAGGTATGTGATCTACCGTCTCTGTGTCACTGCGCACTGTGAACGAGCACCGTTAGCGGGACTTGCCTACTCGTGTCAAACGGAAACTCCACGCAATCGGTGGAGGCCGGGGCATGTGGGCTTTGCCTGTTCGCCAACCTCTGAAAGCGAACGGTGTGTCTTACGAAAAGGCTGGCAGTCAGATGGAGAACGATACGGTTATCGTAAGCACGGACGCCACCCCGTCGCCAGGACTCTCTCGTGTAAGGATTACACCATTGCATAATTGCCATGGCGGTGACCTGATACGTCGTAGATCGCAACTAGGACAGCGAAAACAGACATCACTATCACTACTCGGATTCCTGGTACAACGATAGGTGCCGCGCCGTTCTTTGGTCGAACAGCGATCTTGCACGTGATGACGAATGCTATTCGCGTGCTTGAACCTGGTCAGTTCAATAGACTCTCAATTGTATCTTGTATTCTGACTCTGGGTAGACGGCACGGAACGACAGATCATCAAGGATCTAGAGAACCAAATGAGTCGACCCAAAATCCGATTTTGCAGCATCTGCGATCCTTTCGTGCTGATTCTGAGGGAGGATGACTCCTTGGGGTTGTTCATTGGTGAACCCGAGCGGGGTAAGATCAGACGCAAGGATATGTCGCCAATGGGTGAAAAGGTCAATTTCTTGTCCATCGCTGGTAGATATATTGCTAACAGTGCATAGACTTCGCGATACCTGGCTGGCTCTTTCTTCAATGACTCCACGGGACTCTTCCAAGCTCAAGGGGCATCACGATCACAAAGCGCCAACGGGGTGGATACTCCGGCCACTACGACACTGCAGACCGTTCTCAACTCTGGCAGTAAGACTCAGTGGCTGATACTCGTCCGACCTCAAGGCGTGATGGAGGTTTGTGCCCTCGGATTCCTTGCGCTTCTCTTCATTAATGTATCTCAGATCTGGACGTTGCCGAAATTGTCGCTGGTGTTCTCCACTATTGCTATAGCCACTCTGCAAAGTGTTCTTGTTGATTCCTTTGATCCGCCAGCGGCGTCTTTACCCCAAGCCCCTCCACGCAAGCCGCAAGATCTGGATATCGAGCAGGTTCTGGTGGCCCCTCTGGGAGAATCTTCTCCTACACCTCATCTTTTCGTGGGTCATCTCATGTCTCTCCAAAATTCCAAACTAAACGAGAACCAGGTATTTATGCGATCGGGCCAATTAAGCATCTATGAAGCATGCCATTTGGATCAAGCGCCCGAGGAACCTCAACCAGCGCGTTCCTCGCCTCTCATGGTGCAGTTTGTCAAAGTTGCTTCGCGGGCCTTCGCTATCCAACGGGCTGAAGAAACCGAGAAGACTATACTGGCTGAACAGAAGAAAATCTTCCGGCATCTCATCCCGTTCGTCACTTCTCCTTCACCCGGCGTAGTCCTTTCGGGCGTTTTCTTCACTGGGGACCATCCGTCATGGCTTCTAGCTACGGACAAGAGCGGAGTCCGAATTCATAGCTCGGGCCATAATGTTGTCCACGCCTTCACCGCGTGTTCACTGTGGGAATCGAAAGGGGATTTTCTCCTCTATTCCGACGAGGTCAGTAGCTCCCGTATAATTCCTAACATAGCTTAATGTCCTTTAGGGCCCGAGTTTGCTCGAGTGGATGCCGGGCATCCAGATTGCCACGGACTTACCTTCACGATTCGTGCCTCGCAGTCAAGCGTACTCTCACTTGGTGTATGAATCGTCCACTTCGCTTCTTGTGGCCTCAAGTGTAAGGCAGGCAAAGTTCACTACGTATGATGATGATGGGAACTGTCTCTGGGAACCGGACGGTGAGCATTCCCTATGGGAGCTGACTTTTTCTGATAGTTGCCTCGATCCGTCAGCTCCGAACGTGACATACCCCGTGTGCGATTGTTCTTCTCTGGAATTAATATCTCCAGAGACGTGGACGGTCATGGATGGGTAAATTTGAATCCACATCGTTTAACGCTCTCTCAACGGGCATCGTAGATATGAGTTCTCACCGAACGAGTCTGTGAATGCCATGGACTGCGTGCCTCTGGAGACGATGAGCACGGAAACGGGAAGTAAAAACTTCATTGCTGTAGGCACGACCATCAATCGCGGGGAGGACCTTGCTGTCAAGGGCGCAGTAGGTCTCACATATGCTGAATCTTCAGACCACTTACCACAATGTATATAGACTTATATTTTTGAAGTCGTGGAAGTTGTGTCTGATCCCGGGTCGTCTGCCAAACGGCTGTACAAATTGAACCTACGATGTCGAGACGAAGCCAAAGGTCCTGTAACAGCCGTTTGCGGATTGAATGGGTACCTTGTTTCTTCTATGGGTCAAAAGGTCGGAAAGACGCAATCAGACGCTCATGCTGTTACTCACGAATTAAGCAGATCTACGTTCGTGCTCTTGACCTGGATGAACGACTCGTCGGAGTTGCATTCTTGGACGTCGGCCTCTATGTCACATGCCTCCGCTCCTTGAAGAATCTCCTTTTGATAGGAGACAGTGTCAAGAGTGTTTGGTTTGTTGCGTTCCAGGTCGGTGATGATGCGTCCTATGCACCAGCTTGCAAATGCGCCTCGTATTGACAGGAGATTTCAGGAGGATCCATACAAGCTCGTCGTACTGGCTAAAGATATCCATCACCACTGCGTCACGAGTGTGAACTTCCTCTTCGCCGATAACCGTCTGTCTATCGCTACTGATGACGAGGACGGTATATTCAGGATGTATGAATACAATCCTCACGGTATGAATGTAATACTGCATAGGCCCGCAACTGTTAATAACTTGTATCACATAGACCCTGAATCCAAGGACGGCCAAATTCTCCTATGTCGAACCGAATTCCACGCGCAAGTACAAACCTCCACGTCCTTGGCCATTGCACGACGTGTGAAGGAGGATCCCGCACTGCCCCAATCCAAGCTCATATGCGGTAAGTACTTTGTCCTATGGTATTCCTCGTATACTGAAGCAAGCGGATATCAGGTTGCGCCGACGGTTCCCTTGTTGCTATCGTGCCTATCGAGGAGTCATCCGCTAAACGACTTCAGCTTCTGCACGGGCAACTGACGCGCAACGTACAGCATGTTGCTGCTCTGAATCCAAGGGCATTCCGGTCAGTCGGGCGTTTCACCGTGCAGATCAGTTACTGACGCCGCCGTCTAGAATTGTCCGCAACGACTACTTCTCAAAACCCCTCATCAAGGGTATTTTGGACTACAACCTCTTAGCGCACTTTGAGGCACTGCCTATCGACAGGCAGAATGAGATGACTAGGCAGATTGGCACAGAGAGAACAACCATTCTCAGAGATTGGACCGCCATCGGTGGAGCCTGGTAACATTGTCCGCGTATAATACTTTATATGAGTTAACTATTCTGCTACGTACGGTAAAAGAGTATACGATATCAAGGAAACGATGGTACAATGTGTTACGAAAAGGAGAGTACAGGATGGTACGAAAAAGAGTGTAAGTGGCATGCACCGCATGCGGATTCCCTTATAAATTATGATAAATTAGTCAAATGAAGGCTTGAGGCTAAATCAATCAAATGAAGCTTGAAGCTTCAGGCTGGGCGCCATCCATTGCGCTCTGGAATCCCGTGGCAGAGCTCGCAGACTAGTGCCTCTGGACCATGGCAATCGGCAAGAGCTCTCGCTGCCGACTTCGTCCACTCCCAATCCAGGAAAGGAAGGCCGTGATGCGCGCAAAGACTGGCTTTGTCGCGCGTTGTGCGAGCGAAAACACGAACCCGCGTAAGCGCTTGGTTGCACGCACGACCGGTTGCGATTTCACGAAATCCCCGTCCTCAGGTAGACTCAAGTGTGCCCTGGTAGGGTCGTTGAAGTATTCGCGGAAGAACTGAGGCCAGCCGGATTCTGTAGGCACGATGTGTGCTGCACCGGGATGAGGTCAGCAGCAAGTAATGTGAGAAAGCTACCCTCACCTTTGCCATGGCTGACGTACTTTCTGTTGACAGAGGAGACATCGACGAGAGCCTGTTGTACCGACTCTGGACTCAGATCGTCTGCTCTGCCCCGAATGTGGAGAGTTGGTGTCTTCGAAGGCGATGAGAAAAGACTGGTAAGGAAAGGACATTCTGGCAAGTAGCCCGTGACTGCCACGCAGAATTTACTGCGGGTGGAGAGTAAGCGGTGCTTGACCGAGTTGCTGGGAATGGGACGCTTACAGAGGAGGATGGGGTGCTTTGCCATCGACTAGGAAGTGTGGATAGATATCAGGCTTCTCCAGCTGCGGGTATATATTTAGACCATGAGAGCAATAGCATGACTAGCGAAGCGTACCAGAGCACACAGCATTACAGCGAGTGTGGACCCCTGACTGCCTCGATAATATAAATCCGAGGAAGCGGAGGGATCGAAGACGGAGATCACCTGAACCCCAGTACACCCTGGTCAATGTCAGTCATAATCCAACGAAGACTGAGAGCGAAAAGGGTTACCTCGAAGTGGTCGTTCTGGAGTGTGTCCCGGAGTTTTGTGATGGTTCTCTCTATGCCGGTCGTCTCGTTCACGTCGGGGTATGTCCTCCACCATGCCTTAGGAATGAGAGCTGGGTCGTCCTGTGTCTCAGGGACCTTGACGTTCAAGGGGAGATCCGGAGGAGGAGTGTAGCCTGGCCAGATATCCTCCTGCCTCAAGAGCACCGGTCCATCCACGAACACTAGGATGCACATTCGACCATCTTGTACGCTCAGAGCGAGACTCGAACTCACCGAACTCCATGTTGTCATCTGCGCACGCCGCTTCAATGGGGGAAATCTGGATATATGTCCACATTAGCCTGAGGAGTGGCGCTCTGCTGCTACACATATACTTGCCCATCTCTGGAACAACGTGGCATTCTGGGTATAGCTGCGACAGGATACATGAGCGCCCCCCAACGGGTGCAGAGTAGGAATCAAGAGAGAAGACTCACCCATGCAGGACAAGTATCTTCCGAGGGTTAGACATTCTCGCGTCGGATTGCAGCGTCGTTCTAGTACGCAGTACTGGCGAATAAATGCTAGCAGGTACCGCGTCACTACGTGCTCTATATCGCACCCTTTCAATTTGCGTTTGATGCTCGCATAGTCCACGACACTGAAGTCCAGTCCAGATACGGGTATGTGTTAGACACTCTCAGGGCAGAATCAGGCACTGAAAGCGAACACATCATCATGAACACCAAAGTTAGACCGTTACCAGAGACCCTATCTTAAGCTCCAGTCGGCTGAGACAGGTGGGTGCCGGATGGTCGCTCTTCTGCCCTCTCTAGTTCCTGCAATCATGTGCCGATTGTCTGGCAGAGAATGATCATCAGCTATTCGCAACTTTGAAGCTCTTCCCACCCCTTCTTGTTTGCCGAGGTATCGACGGTAGGGCGTCGAAAGTTCAGGCCTCAGGTCACATGGAGCTCGGAAGGAGAAGGTGGGTCAGTAAGTCAATCACAATCAGTTAAAGTCTGACAGTCACCTGAAATGCACCGTTCCTCAGCAGTCTCCTAACTGAATGATACTATGTAGTAGAGATGTGTACACTCACCGGATTCAACCTCGTGTCGAGCAGCTTCGATCTCGAATGAAATGATGTAAATCGCGGATCAAAATGTCGGCGTCCTTGTGCCTTTCCCATGCGCGGAACAAATCTCCGTCCTCGGCAGTACCTCAGTGATCAATCGGACTAGCCATATGGGATCTCGCGAAGGCTGAGCAGTGACCGGCGAGAGTAGATTCCGAAGTCTCATGTAGGCCTGGCCTTGCAGCCATACCATGCTCGATTTGACGGCCTGAACACCGAGGTCAAGCTGATGCTAGGTGAAGGCTTTTATATTGTCACGTTGAAGTTGGAGTCTGACTTTCAAATATGATCCCAGCAGTTAAGTCCTATAGGGTGTAGCAATAAGCTTGGAACGGGCTGAATGATCAGCTGCCAACAACGGAACTCTAAGTCTATGAACGTACGACTATGCATCCGCATATAAACTGTAATAATCCTGCGGTGTCATCTAAAGTCTGTTGCCATCTACGTTGTTGGCATATCGTCGCTGGCTGAGTTGCTGACGGCGCCCGATGGCGTAGGCACGTCCCAGCTGGGCTTGAGGAAGTACTCCTTGAAGAAGTTCCGCCAGCTGGACTTCAGCGGGACAAAGTGGCCTAGAAAAATCAATCAGCACTCGCACTGCCATCGAAGAGAATCTCACGGACCGCCGTCGTGCACCAAAACCCTCTTGTTTGAGGACACATTGATCAGTCCCTGGCTTCGTTCCTCGACGACGATAATGTCGCCTTTGCCCAGGATGTGCAGGGTAGGAGTGGAGTACGACGGCGTGAAGAGCGCAGCGCAGAGGGCTCCTGTGGGACGGAAGCCGGAGACGGCTACGCAGAATGACCTACGGTATACGATGAGACAAAGACATGATGAATAGCAGTAACGAACAGAGGAGGGTGCGGTGCCTTGCCATCTACTAGAAATGGCGGATGCACTTCAGGCTTCTCTAGCTAGCGATAAATGTGAGGGCTTGTACTAGATGCGCAAGATGGACGGCATACCAACGCAGAGACGATTGCAGCCATGGCGGCACCCTGGCTGGCGGTCCCCGTTCAATTTTGATCATTGTAAGAAGCCATGCTAGTATCGCCTACCTGAACCCAAATATACCCTTGTAATGGGAACTATGAGCACTGTAACGAGACATGGCAAGAATGAGTGCATCGACTCACAACGTATCGATCTTTCTTGAGCATATCTCGTAAGAGCGCTATACTCTCATCCAGTCCAGCGACAATCTCCCTATCAGGATTGGCTCTCCACCATCCTCGGGGTGTCAGCGAAGGGTCCTCCTCTGCGGCTGACGCTTCCCCGGCGCCGAGGGCTTCTAATGGTACTCCCCAATTACTCGGGATGTCTGCAGGTTGCAGTACTACCGGAGCATCCACGAAGACTTCATTCGATTGTTAGTCTGACGAATCTCTTCTGGGAGTGATCGGGCTCACCGAACTCTACATCATCCTTCGCCATCGACTTTCGTACCGCTGCCATCTGCCCAATAAATTCAGCGCATGACCGAGCCGTCTACTCAGGACGAACCCGCTTGCTAAAGATATTCGCGTTCTGGGAATATCTGACGCGCACATCGTTTAATACATATTTCGCACATCTGTAGCTGAGCTTACCCATGAAGCATAAGGATTTTTCTGGTAGCGGATGCCATTTCCTTGGAATAGGGATGTGGAGGTTTGCTATAAGATGCCGGCGGGTCTCGATTTGTCAGACCGTCATGATATCTTCATGCCACGATCAGAGTTCCAGAATACTCGAGACAAATAAAAATATGCTGGAATCGTTGCCGACAAAAGACGTTGACAGGACTCGCAGGAGCGGTCATTGCAGAGTTCGGTCTATCGGACATGAATCCATGCAGCTTCGATGAAGCGCCACCTTATTCCATTACACCCATCAGCGATCTAGCATTGGGATTCTGGAACCTGGAACCCTTCATGGCGCCACAAATTCATGTTAACCTGGAAGAGTCTCTAGGGCGCGAGGATTCAGAAGAGAGTGCAAATGAGTCTGCAGCGCTGAATCTGCGCTCCTCGATTTCTCAGTTCTCTTACTCTGAATCAGCAAACCTTCGCAGGTCTCCACGTAAACTAGCGAGAGTCGCGAATTCTGAGCCCCCAACTCATCGTGCCACGCCTAGGAAGAGGCGTGCAAAGGATGCTGCCCCGGGCTCCAGGGAGGGATCGTCGAGCCCCAAGAAGCTGAAGACTAAGAGAGGGTATGCCACTCCAGAAACGTATGCTCATCTCGGACTCCTCCAGGATTATTTAGAGAGACATTTAGATGGTACGCCAGTTTGATCGCTACTTTTCCCTTATAATTGAATATTGTTGTAGTTATGTTCTGCGGAATTAAGTGAGTCACTCGTCGCACGATTGGAGCGTAAGATCCAAGAACTGACTCCTCAGCCTTACGCTGAAGCCCTGGATACATGTCCGCAAATACCGGGCATCATTTTGCTAACCCAACAAACCACTTCTGGAAATGTTTACATCTGTCCGGTATGCTACGTGCTTGAACTTAGGAGACTGTGAAAGCCCAGGCTGAATGCCTCGCAGGCTTCACACCTTCGCTGCTCTCCCCAAGCAGAGATTTTACTCTACCAGCTGAATATAACATTGGCTTGGTAGGCATACTCTCCAATGGCAGCTTTGACGTATACTCATCGTTATCCCGAAGACTAATCTCGTACATCGTCCCTCAATGGAGGTAAATGCCCCGTTACCTTGTTATCACCCGGTTCACATGTGCCCCTTCCTTAGCAAGCCGAATTGTCCGCAGCCGAGATGGCGGCCTCCGTACCGTCCCTCCTCGACAAGATTCGCAAGTGGCAGCCTCGCGTGGTGTGCTTTGTCGGACGAGGTATCTGGCTCTGTGTCGAGAAAGGTCTGCAGAAACTCTGCGACCCTGCGTCTCTTTCATCTAGGCGTGGGGCTCCAAAGAGTACAAAGAAGAAAGGCGTTGAGAAAAGTAAGGATGAAGGTTACTGTCTACAGCCGTATAAAGTGATTCATCCGGAACAAGGCGAGCGACGCCTATGCGTCTTTTCACACTGAGATTTGACACTGTGACATCTCTTAGATGAAGCCAGCCCAGTGGAGGAAACATTCTTCTTCGTCGTGCCCAGTACTTCAGGAAGAGTGGTCAGTCATCAGGTTAATAAGCTTTCATTGCTTATTACATTCGGAATGCTGAGGAAAGCGTCTAGCTCCTGGACAAGGTCAAATTGTTTACTACCCTGCACGACTTGGTCGAAGAGGTGAAAACAGGGAAATTTGACACACACTCCTTCGCCATAGTCACTCTGCCGAAGCCTGAAGATATGCCCGAGGTCCCACCTGACTCCTTCGCTACATCTTTGCTAGCCATGGACGGCATTAAGGATGAAGCTGAAGACGTCGCATAACCATTGCGTCAGCCAGGTTGTATATTCAAGGAGGATTAGTACATCCGAAGGAGACTATTGCTACATCTGACGATGGCTATCGGCGGCCTGTATATCTTAATGCTTGGATCGCGTTAGTGCCGTTCTCTAATCTTACTCTTCTTTGCCGCTTCTTCGCGCACAATTTCACCTTCCCTTCTCCACTGTGCACGCTCAAACGCATCCCACTCCTCCTTGGCGTCGATCCACCGCTCCTGCACGTCTTTGACATCGCTCCGAACGCCTTGGATAGGTCCAATAGCGGATGAAAAGAGTCCGTACTCATTAGGTCGCGCAGTAGGCGCGTTGGCAGCGGGCACTGTCCCAGGCGGTGCCACTACATCTGGTGGCGGCGCAAAAACGCAGCCCACTGCACGGTCTACTACTCGCATAAGGTGGAGCATCGAGTGCTTGTCCTAAAACCCATCGGTAGGTCATGCAGAAATGTCAGCAGATGCGATCGTGAAAGCTTACCTCCACAGCTAGCGTCTCGAACCCTACGAGACCGTAATCTTCGATGAGCGAGCAGATTGCCATATTTAAGGCTGTATATCGCGGAGTAGCCTGTGACAGACCGTTCTCAAGATATGATAGATCTTGGACTTCAGTATAGAAATCCAGATTGAAATCTGACGTGATGTCAGAGTAAGCAAGCAAGATTCTGTAGGTCGAACTCCTTACCGAGGTCGCCATACTGGGTTACAAGATCAATCTTCGACAACACATTTACATGCGGTAGTTCCAGGTGCAGCATCGCCCTTAGAGATAGCAGCAATAAAGAGACATATTTCGAAGCATCCGTAATGTAGTGCGCGTCACACAGGTGGACTGCGGCTAGCTTGAGAACTTCATGAACTAGGTAACATGCAGACGTGCACAGATACACGTACCCTGAATCCGCTCTTGCCCAATTTCGCGAGGATGCTCTTCAGACTATCGTGGTTCGTACTCAATTCCACTTGACCTGGGATGTCGAAAAGGATGTAGACATCATTTCCAAGCTCCTTCAGTCGGCTCTCAAGCCAGTCATAGTTTGCCTCCAGATATTCCATGCAGTACAGCATTCCACCGTTAGGCCCTAATCCATGTTCTTCCATTACATCGTCGAGTGTAATAAGAGAAGAAACGTCGACCGCGCAGGGATATGGGATATTGTCATTCGCAGGATCCAAGTTCACCACCGCTATGGGTCGGTTCAACGCGGAAAAAAGCTGATATTTGCCGTAACAGTAGGTGGATTTACCACTCCCTGGAGAGCCGCACACAATCTCGCCGAAGGGCATTTCTAGCTGAGTCCTAACAGTAGCCCAGGAGCAATGGAAGTCAAGGAATAGATATTCGCACAGTAAGTAAGCGCTTCGTGGGAATATTGAGCATAAGCGCGACATACCACTTCCGGTGTTGACATTCTTCAACTCTTCAACGTCGTTCTCGACGACCACCACGACTCTTGCTTTACAATGTCTGGCAGAAAGGACTGGTCCGGATACAACTATGGAGCT
This sequence comes from Heliocybe sulcata, assembly GCA_004369045.1. NCBI lineage: Eukaryota > Fungi > Basidiomycota > Agaricomycetes > Gloeophyllales > Gloeophyllaceae > Heliocybe > Heliocybe sulcata. The sequence continues at coordinate 123,532 of ML213516.1, read as the reverse complement.
ATCTCTTCGCTGGTGCTGACGGCAGATCGGTCTGAGTTGCCTCGACGAGACAAGGAACCCGATGGCGCGCCTACGTCCTTAGCAGGTCGCATTGACCCCCGGGAAATGGGTTCTCGTGTCCAGCGGGAGGCGCCAAAAGATGTTGAAAAGAAGAAGAAGAGAGCAGCGGAACGTCAGGATACAACGGAGAAGCAGAATAAGCGGAGGACAGAGGCCGCTGGCTTCGGCTACGCGGACATCATTGAGGCGACGCAGGACGTAGAGGGACTCACATACCGTCCTCGAACTGCCGAGACTAGAGAGGTCTATGAACTTATACTCTCTTCTGTCCATCGCTCGCTTGGAGACCAGGCACAGGATGTCGTGCGCAGTGCCGCAGACACGGTCCTCGAGACTCTCAAAAATGATAACCTGAAGGACTTCGACAAGAAGAAAGAGGTCGAGGAAGTGCTTGGTCCCATTACGAACGACTCGTTCTCCCAATTTGTGAATCTGTCAAAGAAGATTACGGACTATGGCGCGGAGGACGAGAACGTGGTCGACCCGGACTTGGAGCGGAAGGAGGGGGAGATCGACGAGGACACGGGCGTTGCAGTCGTGTTCGATGAGGAAGAGCAGGAGGATGAAGACGAGGAAGGGTATGAGGTGCGGGAGGAGACAGACGATGAGGATGAGGAGATGCGAGACGCGGAGGAGGATCAGGCGCCCGAAGAAACTCTTGAAGGTGAGGAGCTTGTTGTAGGAGGGGAATCATCGGCCCGCGCTACAGCGAAAACCAAGATGGACAAGGATATCGTCTCGCCCCACCAAGTAGACGCCTTCTGGGTACAGCGCCAGGTATCCGAAGTCTACCCCGATCCCGTCACGGCGGCAGACAAGGCCTCCTCTGTCCTCTCAATTCTGGGCTCAGAATCGAGTCTTCGTGACTGCGAGAATCAGCTTATGGAGCTGTTCGAGTACCAGAGCTTCCCGCTCATCACGAAGTTCCTGAAGAACCGAGACGTGATCGTATGGTGCACGAAGTTACAGCGCAGCGATGCGGACGAGCGGGTCAATGTTGAAGTAGCGATGCGGGAGAAGGGTGTCGGTTGGATTCTTCGAGAACTGGCGGGTGACAGGCAGGCCAAGGCTCGTTCAGACGATGCCATGGACGTCGACCAGGACGCCAAGAAGGTCGATGTGCCCAAGACCGGCACGCTTGCTCCTGGTTCCACTGTCCAGCCGAAGCGCGTCGTTGATCTCGAGAGCATGGCGTTCAGCCAGGGTGGCCATCTTATGTCAAACAAGAAGTGCAAGCTCCCCGAGGGTAGTTTCAAGCGTGCGCGCAAAGGCTTCGAGGAGATCCATGTACCAGCGCCCAAGAAGAAGGCGTCTGACACTGCCCGGGTGCCCATCGCGGACATGCCTGCTTGGACAAGGGATGCGTTCCCTGGGTACGAGTACTTAAACCCCGTTCAGAGCAAGTTGTATCCAACCGCTTTTGGTACAGACGAGCCTCTCTTGCTATGCGCTCCTACCGGTGCTGGAAAGGTGTGATTTGTCTGATGGTTGCCCTGATCATACCTGACTGATATGTTATAGACCAATGTCGCCGTCCTCACCATCTTGAACGAAATGTCCAAATGGCGCGATGAAGCAACGGGCCAGTTTGATCTGGACTCCTGGAAGGTCATTTATGTTGCCCCTATGAAGGCTCTTGTGCAAGAACAGGTTGGGCAGTTCGGCAAACGACTCGCGCCGTACGGTATTAAGGTTGGCGAGTTGACGGGCGACGCACAGATGACAAAGCAGCAGATCGCTGAGACGCAGATCATTGTCACTACTCCGGAGAAGTACGATGTTATTACTCGGAAGAGCTCCGACACCAGCTACACGAATCTGGTTCGCCTCATCATCATCGACGAGATTCATCTTCTCCACGACGAGCGTGGTCCTGTGCTAGAGAGTATCGTTGCTAGAACTATTCGGCGAATGGAGCAGACGGGAGAGTACGTGCGCCTGGTTGGGCTTTCAGCAACTTTGCCCAATTACCAAGATGTCGCGACTTTCTTGCGTGTCGACGAGTCGAAGGGACTGTTCTACTTTGATGCGTCCAGCCGCCCTTGTCCGCTGCAGCAGCAGTTCGTCGGCGTCACTGAGAAGAAGGCTATCAAGCGGTACCAAGTCATGAACGAAGTCTGCTACGAGAAGGTGCTTGATCAAGCGGGCAGGAACCAGGTCCTTGTCTTCGTCCACTCGAGGAAGGAGACGGCGAAGACAGCCAAGTTTATTCGTGACATGGCTATCGAGAAGGAGACCATCACGCAATTCGTGAAGCCTGACTCGGCCGTCCGAGAAATTCTGAATGAGGAGGCCAGCAATGTCAAAGACGGTAACCTCAAGGATTTGCTACCATTCGGGTTCGCTATCCACCATGCCGGAATGACAAGGGAGGATCGAGGTCTGGTCGAGGAGCTGTTCGCCGATGGCTCCATTCAAGTTCTTGTTTGCACGGCTACTCTGGCCTGGGGCGTTAACCTTCCGGCTCACTGCGTCGTCATCAAAGGCACTCAGATCTATAACCCTGAGAAAGGTCGTTGGGTAGAGTTATCGCCGCAAGATGTCCTGCAAATGCTTGGTCGTGCTGGTCGTCCTCAGTACGACACGTATGGCGAAGGTGTCATCATTACCAACCACTCCGAACTACAGTACTATCTCAGTCTGATGAACCAGCAGCTGCCGATCGAGTCGCAATTCGTCTCGAAGCTGGCGGACAACCTAAATGCGGAGATTGTCCTCGGTACCATCAGGAACAGGGACGAGGCTGTTCAGTGGCTGGGATATTCCTATTTGTGCGTTTCTCCTATGTACTACTACGTGTCCGGGCTGACTTGTAATCTGTCAGGTACGTTCGGATGCTCAAGTCACCGAGCCTCTACAGTGTCGGTGTCGACTACGAGGACGACAAGGGTCTGGTACAAAAACGCGCGGATATCATCCACTCTGCGGCGGCGCTGCTTGAGAAATGCCACCTCGTTAAGTACGAAAGAGCTTCAGGTCGGTTCCAGAGTACCGAGTTGGGCCGCATCGCATCGCATTACTACGTCACATACAATTCTATGGCGACTTACAACAAGCACTTGCGGCCATCCATGCAGATGCTTGAGTTGTTCAGGGTATTCGCATTGTCGAACGAGTTCAAGTACATTCCAGTACGACAGGAGGTATGTGCGGTATCATTGTGTATCCGAAGCGCAGCGTTTCATCAATCCGTATTGTAGGAAAAACTCGAGCTGGGCAAGCTACTGGAGCGGGTGCCGATCCCTGTCAAGGAGAGTGTAGATGAACCCGCTGCGAAGATCAACGTCCTCTTGCAGGCGTATATCTCACAGCTAAAGCTGGAAGGTTTCGCTCTTGTTGCTGACATGGTCTTCGTGCAACAGTCCGCCGGTCGGTACGTTGGCATCTGTTCGTCCCTCCTGAACTTGCTGATCTCGTATTGTAGTATCCTCCGTGCCATGTTTGAGATATGCTTAAAGAGAGGTTGGGCTGTCCCGGCGCGGGCAGCTCTTGACATGTGCAAGATGGTGGAACGGCGAATGTACGTGTACATGTCCAATTGATCGAACTCTTCCACCGACCGCTGAGTAGGTGGGGTTCCATGACGCCGCTCCGGCAATTCAAGCGGGTACCGCCTGATGTTATCAGGAAAGCGGAAGGGAAGCAATTCGTAAGTTCGCTGTAGCTGATGTGTCATAACATCTCTGACAGATCTGTACCTCGCTTTAGCCGTGGTACCGCTATTTCGACTTGAACCCTCCAGAGATCGGAGAATTGCTCGGTATCCCTAAGGCTGGTCAGCTTGTGCACCGGCTAGTACACAGTTTCCCCAAACTTCAGTAAGTCGTCCAGCATCTCGCTCCATCTGCAATCTAATTCAGTGGTCAGATTGCAAGCGCAAGTACAGCCCATTACTCGGTCGCTCTTACGGATTGATCTCTCCATTGTTCCTGACTTCCGGTGGGATGAAAACATCCATGGCGGCGCCGAGACATTCTGGATCCTTGTCGAGGATGTGGATGGCGAGATTGTCTTGTTCCACGATACATTCCAGCTTCGCCAGCGTTACGCTGAAGATGAGCACAATGTCACGATCACGGTGCCGATGTTTGAACCGGTACCGCCGAACTACTATATCTCGGTCATCTCAGACCGCTGGTTGCATGCGGAGACTCGGTTACCAATCTCCTTCAAGCATCTCATCCTCCCTGAGAAATTCCCTCCTCCGACGTCCCTGCTTGATCTACAGCCCTTACCCCTCTCGGCACTCCACAACAAAGAGTTCGAAAACATCTATGCTTCGACCATACAGATGTTCAATAAGATACAGACCCAGGTTTTCCAGGCGCTGTACACTTCCGATGAGAACATCTTCATAGGGGCCCCGACTGGGAGTGGCAAGACCATCTGCGCTGAGTTCGCTCTTCTCCGACTCTGGAGCAAGCAAGAACAGCCTCGGGCAGTTTGCCTCGAGCCTTTCCAAGAGATGGTCGATCAAAGGGTAGCCGAGTGGCGATCGAAGTTTGGCAACCTGCAAGGTGGGAAGGAGATTGTCAGTCTGACAGGAGAAACCAGTGCCGACCTCAGACTGCTGGAGAGAGGTGATGTAATTGTCTGCACGCCCTCGCAGTGGGATGTGATCTCTCGTCGCTGGCGACAACGGAAGAACGTCCAGACCATTGGATTACTTATCGCAGACGAGGTTCAGCTAGTTGGAGGAGAGATCGGTCCGACATACGAGGTTGGCATATCTCGTACCCGGTATGTCTCCGCTCAAACCGACATCAAGACTCGTGTGGTCGCCTGCGGCGTCTCTCTCGCTAATGCTCGCGATCTCGGTGAATGGATTGGGGCTCCCTCACATGCAATATTCAATTTCCCTCCCAGTGCTCGTCCCCTGGATATGGACATCCACCTCCAGAGCTTCAATATTCCTCACTTCCCATCGCTGATGATTGCAATGGCCAAGCCAGCTTATCTATCGATTGTTGAGTACGCTCCGAATAAGCCTGTCATCGTCTTCGTGCCCTCTCGCCGCCAATGTAGATTGACGGCCGACGACATCCTCACTCACTGCGGGGCTGATCAAGACGAAGACCGGTTTTTGCACATCGAACAAGCCGACCTCCAACTACATCTTGACCATGTTAACGACCAGGGTTTGGTTGAGACCCTGAAGCATGGTATTGGCTACTATCATGAGGCGCTTACCAAACAGGACAAGCGCATTGTCGAGCGTCTCTTCCAGTCCGGCGCGATTCAGGTTTTGATTGCCTCAAAAGATACCGCTTGGGCGCTTCCAGTTGCTAGCTATATGGTCATCGTCATGGGAGTGCAATCTTATGAAGGCAAGGAACATCGGTATGTCGACTACCCGGTGATGGACGTACTTCAGATGATGGGCCGCGCATGCCGGCCACTGGAAGACGATCGGAGTCGCTGCGTGCTGATGTGCCCGCAGACTCGTAAGGATTTCTACAAGAAGTTCCTTGCCGAAGGTCTGCCTATCGAATCACATCTCCCGACTCATCTACTTCATGATTACTTCCTGGCGGAGATCGCGGTGAGAACCATCGAGAACAAGCAGGACGCAATGGTACAGTGCATAACACCGATTTACTTAGCACCTTCACTGACCGTCGTATCTCAACGCAGGATATCTTGACATGGACGTACTTCTACCGGCGTATGACTCAGAATCCCAACTACTACAATTTACACAATGTCAGTCACCAGGCGTTGTCGGATCACCTATCTGAGTTGGTCGAAAATACCCTGAACGACCTCGTCAACTCAAAATGTATTGCTATTGAAGATGAAATGGACGTCTCTGCTTTGAACTTAGGCATGATCGCCGCCTACTACAACATTTCATGTATGTTCTCCTCTTACGCTCCATGCTTTACGTACTTATTCCATTTCAGATGTCACCGTTGAGGTGTACACGCTCTCTTTGAAGGAAAGGACTAAACTCAAAGGTATCCTCGAGGTCGTCTCCTCGTCAGCGGAATTTGAGTCGATACCCATCCGCAAGCACGAGGATGTCCTTCTCCGTCGCATCTACGACCGCGTGCCTGTGAAGCTGGACCGGGCAGATTTCGAGGCGCCACATTTCAAGACCTTCCTGCTAATGCAAGCTCACTTCTCTCGCCTGCAATTACCGCCTGATCTAGCTGCGGACCAAGTGTTGGTTCTGGAGAAGGTCTTGAACCTACTGTCGGCAGCTGTTGACGTGCTTTCATCCAATGCGTGGCTGAACGCCTTGCGTGCGATGGATCTTTCGCAGATGTGTGTGCAGGCGATGTGGGAAACAGATTCGCCCTTAAAGCAGATTCCTCACTTCGAGCCCGACGTCATTACACGCTGCAAGGAGGCCGGAGTGGAGTCCGTTTACGACATCATGGAAATGGAGGATGACAAGCGCAATGCCGTGTTGCAGATGGATTCTCGACAGATGCGAGACGTCGCCACTTTCGTGAACTCGTATCCTACCCTCGATGTTACGCACGAATTAGTCAAGGGCGAATACACTGCGGGCTCGCCGATTATCCTTAAGGTCGCACTCAGCAAGGACGCCGAGGAAGAAGACGACGACTCCAGCGATGGCCAGACCGTCGTCGCCCCGTATTACCCCATGAAGAAGATGGCGAATTGGTGGCTGGTCATCGGTGACCCGAAGACGCAGCAGTTGCTCTCGATCAAGAAAGTAACCGTCACCAAGAGTCTAGCGGTCAAGCTAGAGCTGACGCTGCCTGAGGGCAAGCATGACTTGCGGCTCTATGTTATTTGTGATAGTTATGTCGGTGCCGATCATGACATTCCTTTGGAGACCATTGAGGTCGCGGAGGGAGAGGAGAGCGACAGCGACGAGGATATGGAGAGTGGCGATGAGATGGAAGAGTAGACGGGTTGCTTCTGAATCGTCCAGAAAATGTAGCATTAGTTTTTTGTGTTTTGCTGTCGCACCCTCGTCTGTAAGCTAGTAATATCCCGTTGTAATGTGGCGTTCCTTGCCATTGGTGAACTGGTGAATATGGAACGCTTTTACGTCTGCAGTCATCACCTGCCCAAGGAATGCTTGCCATCGCTTACTAGGCCGCGTGCCACAGCGTGCCACCACGGCTTGCCTCGAACCTACCCATCGCTATGGCTGGGGAGGTGATGCTGAACGCTTTTTGTCCTGATCTTCAGGATTTCTGTGTGCTTACTCTGGATCTGCCTTTGAAATCGCGGGCCATTCAGAAGGAGCTGAAAGATGCGTGGGGTGACAGGTCTTTCACGATACATTCGGTGCGTTTCCAGCGTTTCTTCTCGAGCGGCATGGAATTCATTACAGTCATGCATAGGTTCCAACACAAGTTCACCTGCCTGAGACGCCGGATCCACTTGAGATCTGGCGTGCTCTTCTGCCGCATAATCCGCATATATTCCTTCAAGTTACTCCTACCGTCCTCAAAGCATTGGGAAACGTGGATGACCTCAATCAAGAAAGAGTGCACCTCATAATAAGAACTAGTACGTGGCATTCCATTTGGTCATACTCTGAGTGTCTGAGGCCCTTAGATGTAGTAGCCAGCATCAATGCCTTCGACATGGGCGCCGGCAAAACAATCCTAATGGAAGGCTCTCCAAAGGAGCGACTTTGCAACATTCTTCCTCAAACGTTGAAGGATTACCAGCTATACAAGGTGCTGCACGTTCATCAGGAACATTTTGTATTGCTCACCTGATCTCAAAGGTGTCGGATGGAATGAAACTTGAGCCTGATGTTCAGCTTCGGGTCCGACTCAGTGCCTTGGATCTCAGTCAGTTCCAACCACTAAACACGGTTCTACCTGTGCAAGATCTCTCGCCGTGGGGCTTTGTTCCGGGTTACTTGCATCTCCTGCTAATGCGTACGTGGGTGCTTACGCATGAGTCATTGTTTGTTGGACTAACCAGACTATGGATGCATCTGCAGCACAGGATTCTGAGGAAGGGGACATTCCACGTCCACTCCGGTCATTCGCCCCTCGAAAGACGTTGACGCTGGATGAACGACAGGATGCATATTTTGCCCGGCCTGTGGGACCGCCTTCCTCTGAAGCAAAGGTTCTAGTGTTTCATAACACTCAGAGTAAAGCCAATCCAGAGAAGGTGATTTATTGCGGCCGTCCCTATGAGGCTTCTACGCCACCGTCCCTTCTCGACGAAACACTAGCCCAGCTGCGTCATGATATCTGTCATGCCGTTCCTACGGCTGAAGACTTTGAATGTTTTCAGTCGCTGAGAGAAGTTGGAATGAAGACTTATGTGGCCGAGGAACCCCGGCGAGCGGCCTTCTCAACGGCTCTAAGCCAGGGTGGCATTCTTCCGACATATCCTGTGGCCGGAGGAATAGGCACTGTCCACACTGATGGCGACCTTCGGGTGAAGTGTTTGGATGCTCTACCGCTTTATTACATTCAAGAAATCAAGCTTGATCTCAGCACCGGTGGAGCGGAACCTTTCACTGAAGCTGTCTTTTATTATGATTGTGGGATCAGAGATATGTATGAAAACAAGTCCTTCGTATTCTCAAAGGAAGTCAGACGGAAGATGAATTTCCCAGCGGTCCTTGTGCTTCATGTCGGTATGTGCTGTTTGAGCTTGTCCTGTCTTGCTATTATAATCAGGGAAGGTCCCTACCTCTGTGTCGCTGCGGCGGTATTCACGGACAGACCAATCGTCGAGCACCTTGCAAGTGTCCCTCTACACGCGCATTCCACGAATGTCGAGGAACACGACCGCGGACGGCGCGTACTCGCAGCCTTGCGCAAGGCTGTGAATAGCCTCCAAGAGCGTTACCCGGACATCCACGATAAGCGCGGCCCAGATGCAGAGTATCCTTTTCGCGACTTCTATGAGGACTCTGAAAAGAACAAGCACTACTTTACATACCTAACAAGCATAGAAGACAAGCGGGTTTTCCGCGCCAAGCTGGTTACACAAGGCTCGGACGAAGGTGAACATGGTCAACCGGTCATTGTGAAGTTCAGCACCCGCTACTCCGAGGACGCCCATCGCGCGGCGCACAAGATCGGTCTCGCGCCGAAACTGTACGCCGTCAACGACGTCTACGGCTGGCAAATGGTCGTCATGGAGGACGAGAGCGCGGATTGGACGACGCTGTATGACTTGATGCGGTATAAACGACATGGAGACTGGATCCAGTGGGTGGGGGCAGAAGTAGAAGCAAAGCTAAGTCTCCTACACCAGCAGGGATTTGTGCATGGCGATGTCCGTGACGTCAATATGCTCCTCCGGCGCAATATGGACCAGGATGATGATCCACGGAAGATCCTGCTGGTTGACTGGGACTGGGCTGGAACGATACATAATGCAAGTTATCCGCCCAACATCAACCGCACAGACATCGCCCGTCCTGCAGGAGCTCGGGCTGGGGCAAGGATTACTCCTGCGCATGATTTGTGGATGGCAGAACGTCTGTGTACTGGATAGAATAAGCTATACTGAGGCAGCTCTGGCTCCCTTGCGCAGCATGCTCGCGAAGACGCCTTGTCTCCTGGCTCGCCCGTGTTCTCATGGAAGATAGACGACCTGATAATAAGCTATCCATAGAGACAACACTCGATACAAGAACAGGTCCGACCTGTTCAGCTTGGGGTCCGAATCAGTCTCACTGAAGCTGTTCAATGGAGGCTCTCGCTTTGCGGCAAAAGTCCTGTTGTCCCACATTCTTGGTTGGAATATCTAGCCCCTATATGGTGATCAAGGGTGCTGTGTTTGCCGATGCGGTTATCGCGCAGACACTCGAGTACGTGCCACTCGTTCCTGTCCTGGGCGATGCGAAGCGCACACAGCTGGATGAAGCCGGGTACCGTGGAGCGAAACTCTTCTGCGCACTGAATAGTTATGTCGGCGCCGATCACGACATTCCTTTGGAGACCATTGGAGTCGCGGAGGGAGAGGAGAGCGACAGTGACGAGGATATGGAGTGACGACGAGATGGAAGAGTAGACGGGTTGCTTCTGAATCGTCCAGAAAATGTAGCATTAGTTTTCTGTTTTCTGCTGTCGCACCCTCGTCTGTAAACTAGTAACGTCATGTTGCAATGTGGCGTTCCTTGCCGTTGGTGAACTGGTGAATTTACGTCTGCAGTCATCACCTGCCCAAGGAAGTAAGCTATGCTTGCCATCGGATTTGGTTTTTGTGTCTTAAGCCCTTAGACCATGCGAGTGACAATCGCATGTGTTACCCCTATCGAAGTCGTGGCATTGCTAACAACAATGGTGGATACAGACGCAGCAGTGCTTTCTGCACTCCCGAGCATATCGAGTTTGCCTAATCTAGAGAATTTACAAACGCATGACGAGCTGCTTCACAGCCGACATCCACAATCCGATGTCGTCAGTTAAAGCGCCCCGTGTGAGAAGGTCCATGTGAATCGTCAGCGCAGCTTCCCGGTCGTGGGCGGCCATAGCTGCGCAGGCAATCTCATATTAGCGCAGTCGGATATGCGAATGACTTTTGGAACACGCACCGTTTGTCAGATCAAGCAGCTGATCTACTACGGGTTTTGACAGTGTTTCGCAATTCAGAGCATCGAACAGGGAATTAATTCGCCTGTCCAGATCATCTGCTACACGCTTTTGCTGAGGCTGCAGTTAGATATTAGTGTCTGTGCTCACCCCTTGCAAGCCCAAATACTCACAGGCATCGTCTGCTTCATGGTGGTGAGTTGCTGCGATAAGACGTTGAAGATAGGCCTCGCCGAGTCTGGAATATGACTACGGTCTCCGGGTGCTAGAGAGTTCAGTGAGGAAGGCGCACAGACGAACTGTGTTTGTCGGTTCTACGCACGGTATTTGGGCCCAGCAGGTTCTTTCTTCGCGGGAGGCGCCGGTGCGCGCATACCTCCGGGAGGACCCTGAGAAGCCCCAGGTCCAGACGTTGGAGGACCAATATGCGGAGCTGCCTGCATGGGAGGTTGTCCAGGTCTTCCTGCAGCAGGCGGAGGTGCGTATGGTCCAACCTGGGCTGGAGGCGACATGGCTGGAGGGTACGGACCTTGTGCTGCCATTTGATTTGGTGAAGGCGTCGCACGAACATAGGGTCCCGCTCCTGACTGCATGGGTGGCGGAGTGGCACGGGCATACGGACCCTGTGGCGGCGGGTTCATGGCTGGTCCGGATGGCGGCATGTGACCTCGAGGAGGCGGCGCAAATTGGGAGGGTGCCTGTCTGGGCGGTCCTTGCATCTGAGACGGAGACATCATTCTCTGTGGCGGGGGACCCATGTTCTGTGGAGGCATGCCAGATGGTGGGATGGATCCCGGTCGCATTTGCGATGGCGGAGGATACTGCCCGGGACCGCCAGCAGGCGGAGGGGGCATCCGCGATCCTGCCTGAGGAGGAGGCGGAGGGCCGTTTGCTTGTCGGCTCCCCGTACGTGGAGGTGGAGGCAGGTTCGAAGCTTGAGAGGGAAACGGCGAACCAGGACCAGGGCCGGGGGAGGACGCAGCGTTCGGGAATGGAGACATGATAGGAGCAGGCTTGCTTGTGTTTAAGGGTGCAGGTGTACGACGCTCACCGACCATCGGCGCGTCATTCCATCCGCCATTGGAACGCTTAGGAGGCGGTGGAAGGATGCTAGCACCCGGTGGGCCACCGTTGGCTTGACCTGGCGTCGGGAGACCAGGCGGGCCTTGAGGGCTTGGGTTGGTTTGTAGGGGCGGGATATATTTGCCTGAAGTCGTGGCGTAAGGTGTGGGGGCCGACGTCGGTTGATACGGGTTCTGATAGTTAGGTTGTTGCACATGCGAGGGAGTATACCCAGTTGCGACCTGGTAGGGATATGTCGGGGCCTGAGGAGCGGGAGGTTGAACAGCCTGAACGGCTGAAACGGGTGGAACAACACCCTGATATTGGTTGTAAGGGTATGAGGAGGTCGCAGGAGCGGGGACTGCTGACACCGCAGGCACAGTGGCGGCTGGAAGCTTAGAAGTGCTTGCAACGGGCGCTGCCTCATTAACCGCCACAAGTAACCGTTCCTTGCCACTCTCAACGTCCAAGACAGACCCAGGGGATCCGCCGTACTTAGGTGGCGTCAGCTTGACGAATGAGATGGCTTCTTTGACCAATCCCTGCCCAGCAAGAAGGTCCGCATATTCGAAGTAACGATCATATAGCGAAGAGAGCTTGTAGGTCCTGGCAGGAGAGTCTTCCGTAGAACCCGCCAGGTCGGCATCGACGTAGGTGCAAGCGTTTCTGAACACCGTGACCTTCTCCATGAAGGATTGCAAGGCATGAGCGTGCGCAGTGTAGCGAGAGCCGTCAAGTGCGTCTCCTCCCAAAACGAGGCGGGACTCCTCTTCAGCCAGCTCCTCGGTCCATATGTTGACGAGCCTCTCAAGACGCCCTGCTGCAAGGTACGTCAAGGTCGCGTTCTTTCTGAACTCCCGAGCTCTCTCTGGACTGTCGGAGCCAGCAGCGACATGCGACTGGAACTCAAGGCGCTGACCGAGTTGCTCAGCGAGGGCAGGGAACTCCTCCGCGGTAGCGAAGGTACAGATAACCACAAAGATCTCCTGCCACTCCCTCAAGTCAGCGTTCTGCACGATGTCAGCCAAATCGTTCGTGACAATGGACTGGAAGAGCCGCAAATACGGCGACGAGGCCGTGCACCGTTCAAAGTAAACCTTCTGCGTGCGCTGGAGAAGCTCCGGTCCACCCTTGACAGCCAGCAATATGGCATCAGCAAACCGGTCCGACGATAGACACAAAGACACCGCGGAGTCGAAGTCGCCTAGCACGAGCGCCTTCGTAATTAGCTGATCCGTCTCGGACTCGTCATTAGGGTAAATTCGGAACGTGTTGCTCTTGAGGCTCTCCGAAGCAACTGAGGACGGCCCCGACCCAATTGTAGCAGCGACCGACGAGTCGAGCGGGTAGTTTGTGTGCGGGACATCCATCTGATCACCTTGATTTTGCGCCAACCCCATGGTACTGAAGAAGTCTGCGGCCGCGTCCATTTGCGGCGTACCTGCGGCGGCCTCGTCGCCGAACAGACTCGGTACAGTGGTAGTCGTGGATTCTGCATCAGCCCCCTGCGTGCTCTCCGTGTTTTCCGAGGCGGCGCTCCCGCTGACTTCAGACGGTGTCCCTTCCAGTGTCCCAGCCCCACCATCTTCCTCGGACGGAGAGCGCTCGGGTTCGGCAAAGGTAACAGCAGTCTGAGACTTGTTTTCGTGCAGATACGGCTCAATCGGGGACTTGGGCGGGGACTTGGGTGTTTCAGTGGCCGAATCCGCCTCCTTCTTGAGCTTTGCAACCGCCTCAGCTACGCGAACCGCGATCTCTTCCTTCGAGAATCCAAGTAGAGTGACCAGCTCGTCCCTAGAGTTAGCCTTGAACAAGCTACTGAGCGCCTTCCACGTGACACTCGCGTCTGCATCCTGCTCCACCGTCTGGCTCTTCTGCTCGGCGAACGAATTGAGGCCCTCGCCGTCCATCGCACCGCGCAGCTTCTGCGCGCGCTCAGCGATCGTCGGCTCCGTGACGACAGTGCGGACGTGCACGACCCGGCTCTGATTGGAACCGTCTTTGGCTTGCAAGTTCGAGACGGACACCAGTTTCCCACCGTATCCGAAGGAAGTCGATACAGGGCGGCGCAGCCACTTCGGCGTCTGCTTCAGTGAGAGGGTGCCCTGCGTCATGCGGGAGATGCTCGGCACGTCGAAGATATCCGCGCCATCCGGAGCAGGCGTGGGCGCCTGTACGTCAATCGAGGGCTCGTTCGTAGACTGGACGGAGTGGATGCCGATGGTGCCGTCGAAGAAGGCGGCGGCGAAAAGGTCGGGGTTCCTGGGGCACCATTGCACTTGGAACGCCCAGTTGTCTGCGGTCGGAAGCTGAACGGGAGTGTTAAACAGGGACAGCTGTATTTTCATTTACACACACCTCGCCGATGATTTCGGACGTCTGTGGATTCCAGCAAAGCGCCCTGTTGTCCTTGCCAGCAGAGAGCAGCAGGTCTGGGTCCTGCTTGCACCAAGACAAGGACAGAACGCCTTTCTCGTGGCCCGTAAGAATCTGAAAGGATGATAAGCATAGATTGACGTCGTTCAGTGATATGCGTACCTTTTCAGGTGCACGCGTGTTGCGCAGATCCCAAACCATCACCACAGGAGAGGCGTCGTCCTCCGAAGACGTGACAAGTCGCGTCGCCTGCAAAGATACTCATCAGTGACTCGCCCAGACACTGCTTGGATACCTCACGTTGTCGGGTTGCCATGCAAGGTCGCTCATACCCCGCCTACCGCCCATCGCACCACCCTGCGGTCCGCCAGAAAGTGTGCCAGCACCGCCACCGTATGCCAGAGCGGTTACCTCGCGCTTCCCCCTGAGATCCCAGACTACGGTGTAGCCCGTACTGCTGGAAGTCGCGAGTACGTGTGGGACCTGGTTGTTCCACGCGAGAGACGTGATTTCATTGAGCTTCGAGCTGCGGGTGCCGGGTGAGTACGGCTTGCTAGGGTCTTTCAGGTCCCATATGTAGATCTCTCCGTTTACACCTCCGGAGGAGAAGAGACTGGTTTGGATGGGGTTGAAGTCGAGACCGCGAATGGGTCCTGTGTGGGTCGAGTTTCGCATGATGAGCGCATCTTCCGCCCTGAGGAGGGGTCAAGGTGCATAGACGTTCTACTTCGAATATTACTCACGGCGCGTTCTCAAGGATCTTTGCGGGGTCCCAGATCCCAAGTTCACCGTTCTCCATACCCGCAGCGATGACCCCGCTCGGTCGGTTCCCGTCGACATGACCCCATGCAATACGGTTGAACCTACGAGACGTGACTTCACCTCTTCAAGCGCAGAGTTTCGAGTGCATACCTTGAGCTGTTAGTAATAGATCCCTTGGGTGCCACTCCCTCGCCGTCTCCTCCCAAGTCGAATTCATTTTTGTTCATAAAGTCAGGAGCCCATATTTCGAGTTGGCTCTCGTTGCTGAATGATTCGTCAAGCGCACCGGACACCGTCCCCGTTGCCAGCAGGGGTAGTGAAGGTAAAGGCGACCATGCAAAGGTAGACGTCCGGTGAATCTCTTTCAGTTTCATGCTTAGAGAAGAAGACGAGAAGATACGGAAGACTGTCGGTGGCCACCACTATACGTGTCAATGACGCTCATCACACGACGTATACTTACCGTGGGAGGTATATCTATTGATCGTGAGAAGCCAGCTCTTGTGACAGTATATAGTCACATGTCAGATCTGAAATCGCTGCAGTTCAGCGTTGCAACGTTCAACAACATACCGACGTCTTATAGTCCATGCATATGAGTATTCCGCTCACAGAGAGTGCCTCGTTTACCACTGCACGGCATGTTTAGCTCATCCGAGCAGTCCATCTTACTCAATTTCCGACAGCTGCTATACACGAGGACGGATTCGGGCCTGGCACGACAAAGGCAAGCATATTCTAGGCTATGCATGTGTCGGACCATCCGCAGATAGAAGCTGTACGCTCTAACTGGCCAGTTTGCAATGTACAATAGGAGAGCCGGATGCGGAAGGCAGTTCTCCCGGGCACAACGTCCACGCACTGAAGTCCAATTCTTTCTGCCTCCCCATGACTGGTACATCTGCCCATGCAGCGACCTAGTTGTTAGAGGAATTTACATATCGACAGGCATGGAAGAGCAGTACAGCGACGAGGCCCTCACTGTACACAGGAGACAATAACATTGTGTGCCACAAGTACTGGCAACCTTCGAAAGTCCGATTGCACCCAAGTATGGCAGTCATTGTCTTTTGTTCTATTTCGTAACAATGCCTCCGGAGACAAAAGTTATTATGAACGCCCGAGTACTAATAGCACAGGCATGGGGGAGCATCGAGCTTGTATCGCCCTCCTGCTTCAACTCACTGGGTGAAGTTCCGTTTCTTTCCGCTTTGTTATAGATACCCAGGCTCGGTATACCACACAAGTAATACTATCGCATCTTCACGACCCTCGACATGAGTTCCCGTAAGTCCTGGCACTCTTCAGCAGCCTTTCCATGGGCTGACCTCCAATTTAGTTTTCTCCAAAGATAACGCAAAGCGCCAACACCGTGCCCGGGGCCGGAAATCGAAGGCTGCAGCTTGGAAGGACCTATGTCCTGTCCTGGGCAAATCACTCCACTCAGTTCCAGAAGTCATTGAAGAGGATGACGGCTTCTACCAACAGACGCTGCCGACGACACCATCCTCCTGCGCCTCCCAGATTGCCCGCTCTGTGAGTGGCAGCCTCGGAGGTCGCGTGACCCCGAGCGGCGGTGTCCTTGATGTGAAGCATGTAGAGAGAAGGAAAAGCAAACCGCGCCCCACAGGACTGACGGGGGCGGAGGTGATCTCCTTCCCGGGCGCAATCGACTTGGAATATGAATCTCCTCGCCCAGCGCCCAGGCCACCTCGCGCCACCTCACCAACTCCATCATCTTCTGGTTTTTCCTCGTACGAAAGCGACGGCTCCAGCTCACCAGATTCATTCAGTCTACAGTTCTCCGACATAGGACTCGCCCTTGACTTCCCTCACCCGCCTGCGTTACGCCGATCCCCGACGCCCTCGCTCATGAGCAGCAGCACCCGCGGCTCCACGAACAAATCGAGCTCGAGCATTGGCTTACCAACGACACCCGTCACATCTGATGACGAGTTCTGCCCTTCACCCTTTCCCAGAGCTACCCCTGTGCTGCCTCTGGTGATCCACAACAAGGCAGTCCCAACCTCAGAAGACGAGGATGACGACAGTGACTGGTACACGAAGCAATTTGAAGACATACTTACTTTGCGCTCTTCCTTCCCGGCATTCGTCCAGGAGTCGAGCACCGACAAGCTTTCTGCTCGCCCGGACTCCATCATGCCTCGACGTAGGGGTTCGACCCCTTCCACTGAATCCACGTGCCCGAGCGCGCAATTCGACCCGACATTCTCTGTGCGGAGGCGGACGGCCATAAAGCTCCCTAGCCGTCCTCCCCCACCTCTCCCATCTGCGCGCCGCTGCTCTCGACCGTCACGAGACTCAATCAGCGTTGCGCGGTGTCCCAGGAACGACCTCACGATCAGCATTCCCAGTCGGCCCCCGCCAAGGATGTCGGTGCCTGCGGACATTAACGACATCTTCAGCGAGACGTTCAGTCCCGATGGGCACGCCGTCCTGGCCAGAGGAAACGAAGTGGCCGCGCAGGAGTTCTTCTTGTCCCCAGATACTCCGAGCGTGTACTCGCAGGACACTGCGGGCTGTGACGGGGAGTACTACGCGCACGAGATGGAGTACCCTGTCCGGCTCGACCTGGACCTGGAGCTCTCCCCCATGGACCTGCAGCTCGAGATCGCCACCACCCTGGAGCAAGTGCAGCGACTCGCCCAAGGCGCATCGGAGACTGCGATCCCCGATACGCCGGTTGGACAGATGTATAGTCCCCTCCCGTACGTCGAGCGCGCTTTGCGATCACGCTGGTCGTCCTCAACTCTCTCTACCATCGCCGAAGGCCAACGAGGCCTGTCTGCGTCTTCCAGAATCCTGAGATTCAACTTCGCATCGCGAAGGGGGAAGACGAAGAGCCCGAAAACCGTTGTTGAGCGCAAGTCCATGGATTCCCTATTCGGCTATTATACCATGGAGTCGAGACTGCTGGGAAGGAGGGGCAGTCGTGGTTCACAAGGCGAGCGATAACGTGAAACGTACCATAATCTTCCATTCTTTAGAACCATTTCTTGAACTGTAGCCCTACCTTGCATCCTACTCGGACTGTATTCAGTGAAACCTCGTGATCACTGTGATATCACATTGCGTTGGCATTCGTATATAGTACATATTTTCGTTTAATGCAACGCACTTGTAGCCTTTGGAATCGCTCATATGATGTATCCAATATATCCATCTTCTCACAACTTGCAACGAGATACCGTGTTTTGTCCAGGAGAAAGCATCTGTCCCGGAGGACATGAAGTTTCGAGCATTCAGCAGAACATAGCGGCGACGAGTCTTGGGATCTGACGCACTACTTTGGGCGAGCATTGCGCTGGCATCCTACAGAGCAGGTGTAAAAGCAGAAACGCTGACATGTCTTCTGAAGTGAATACGCTCCCTTGAGCGCCGAGCACACTGAATACCCCAATCACGCAGCGCTGCAAATATTTTGGCAAGATTTACACAGAACAAGAAAGATTTGACGGTCTCAGTCATAGCGGGGGATCGTACACTCGCCTATAAAAACCACTATTTCCAGATTTCCTGCTTATCACCTCTTGCCTCTCCATTGCGAAGCGCCTCCGAAGCCGCCTACGCCGAAGCCAGCGAATGCGCCCCCAGGCCCCGTTGCCCCAACTGGGCTGGCCACCTCTCCAGGACCGGTGACAGGGCTGTTGAACTTCCCTCCAGCATGGAACGAAGAGCGGAAGGAGGATTGGGGTAGGGACTGGATGGAGAGGAATTTATTTTGTGGGGGACGATCGTCCGTGTTATACTATCACGACAATAAGCAACGGCAGCTAAAACCAAGTAAATGTGACACACCTGGAACTCCAATCCAATGTTATCGCCCTCGGATACGTCCAGAATCTTGACCATCTTCTTCGCAATTCCATTCAGCCTCTCCACGTCCTCCTTGCTCCTCGTCCACAGCTGAATCCGGTCCACCTTGCTCCTCAAGCTAACCACCGCCCCGCAGATCTCATCACCCTCATCCAGCTCCTCACCGACGAGCGCCATCGCAAGCCAACTCCAGCACCGATCCAACAGTGCCGGGTTATTCTTCATTGTCAGCACCCACTTGCCGCCGTTCGCGTTCGCCTCGTCCTCCCACATCGGCTTGATCCCTGACTTGAACAAATGATAGTTCGAGTTGCGCTCCAGCTTCGACGGCGGCTTGAGCCAGTTGAAGTACCTGCAGAACGACTCCACCGTGTCGAACTCGCCAACGACCGTCAGCCCAGCTTCATAGTCGCCTGACTCGGGCGCAACGTGAGGGAACGTCCCCTCGACTTGTGCGGGCGCAGGCGTGAATGGCACCGCGTTCTTCTGGTCGTGGTATAACGTCCTGCAGCACGTCACGACGGGTCGCAGACGCGCAAATTACCACCCACCATTTATTCTCTAAAGGATGCTCCGGGGCCTTGATTCTGAGCCCAGGCGTCTGCGGATCCTCAATCGTCTCTGCCTCAGGCGGCCTCGCGCTCCCGTCAATACTAAGCGTCCTCGCCTTCGCCAACCTCGCTGTGATCGCGTCAAGGCTTGGGATATTCTTGTACCCGACCTTCTTCTCTTTCTTGGGAAGTTCGCTATTCTCCAAGTTCAGTTCCTTGAGCTTTTCGCTAGTCAAGGGCTCTCCTTGATCATCTGGGGGAATTGGGGTAGTCGATTTAGAGTCGGGCGGTGACGTCGATAATGCCGCCGGCGACGTCGAGCGCGTAGCAGGTGCATTTACTGCAGTGGAGTCAGCCGTCGACGCAGACGTCGCACTCGTAGCTAAAGAACTGGTAGATCCTGTACGAAGCAGCGATGCAGCCAGGCGAGGTCTCGCGGAGGGGGTAGTGCTGGTGCTGCTTGCACCGTCTTTGGCGCTGATGCGAGCAGCGAGCTGATTTAGAGAGGGAAGACGAGCACCCGCGGAAGGTCGTTCGGGTTTGGGTGCAGGAACATCGGTAGCCGCTGGCGGTGTTGCAGACGTTGTGGACATCGTGGTCGATGTCCTGGAGCTACAGCCACCACGTTTCGCTCTCTATTACGCCGCAATAGGAAGGAGGGTAGTACGTCACTCTCGGGTATGCACCGCTGGTAGAAGGCAAGGAGGCAATAGTAAGAGAGATAAGGGGTGCATTAGGGTCAGTTTTTGCATCCAACAAGCAGAGATGGATGGAGGAGAAAGGATGTGCAACGACGTGGACCACATCAGTTGAGGGATTTATGGTAGGATTGCCGCGGAGCATGGCCTGCCTTGGGCCACTGAGGACGCAGCGACTTATATTGCATTTCAGATGGTACGACAAAGCTCAAATTAGAATGGACAATTCGAATCACTTCGACAAAGCAGGGGTATCTGCGAACAGAGTGTCTGACATCCCAGGAGGGTACCGCGCACCCTGGACTGCATCCGAGTTCTCCGCCAATGAGCGGACTGCCGCGATATCTTCTGCCGTCAGTTTGAGCTTCAACGCGTCCAAGTTCTCCCTGAGGTACTGTACAGGGAAAGCCAATCAGCTTGTGCGAGTTGAGTGAAACCACTAGGTACTCGCCTTGATCTTCGTCGTCCCAGGAATGGGGATGATATCCTCACCTTGAGCGAGCAGCCAGGCAAGCGCAACTTGCCCTGCAGTCGCACCGTGACGCTCGCCGATAGCCCTCAGACCGTCAGCGAGTTTGAGAATATTAGGGAAGTTCTCCTTGGAGTATCGAGGGATTACTTTACGGAAATCGCCTTCTTCGAAGTCGTCAGGAGATTTCTGGTTTAAACGGCCTGGTAAGATGGTGTACTACTTGCAATGAAAGAAGGGGAATACGCGCATATCGGCCGGTCAGCAATCCTCTGCCCAGCGGGCTGTAGGCAACGACCTTAACGCCAAGCTCCCGGGCAGTCTTCAGCAGTCCGACTTTCTCGTCCTCGATATCAAGAGTGAATGGTGAGTATTCAACTTGGATTGCCGCGATGGGGTGCACCGCGTGTGCCCTTCTCAAAGTATCCGCTGATATCTCTGACAGGCCTAGGTACTTCACTTTGCCTTGCTTGACGAGGTCTGCCATGGCGCCTACAGTCACCTCGATGGGCACTGTGGGGTCAGCACTAAAGAAAAGTGCTCGCTAAGCTCATGCAGCCACAACGTGATAGTAAAATACGGACCGGTGAAGATAGTACAGGTCCACGTAGTCAGTGCCGAGTCTCTTCAGAGACGTTTCGAAGCACTCTTTCGCATATTCGGGATCGCCGTTGATGAGACGGCCGGGCTGGCGCGCGAGACCAAACTTCGTGGCAAGGAAGATGTCCTTCCGCTTGCCGGACCTCTTGAACCTAGCGGGCGAAGTCAACAATGACGAACGATACAGGATCGCGATGTCTACTGAAACCATTTGCCAATCAACTCTTCCGAGTCCATGTAGATATTGGCTGTGTCCCAATTAGTGCAGCCGCTCGCGTAGAGTTCATCAAGGAACTGACAGAGGAATTAGCAGACCACCTTGCAGCACTATAGAATATATGACGCACTTTCAGTCGTTCTTCGTCTGGTGCGACCTTGCCGTAGAATGCTGCAATGCCCATGGCACCATATCCGATGGCGGTGACAGCGTCGTTTCCAATCTTGCGAGTCGGCAGAGACATAACTACGTCGAGGCGCTATTCGAACAAATGTTGAGAATGCCTACGGAAGCATATACACATTGTACTCTTCTGCCGTGGTAGACGCGTCCTCGCGGCAGGTTACTCAGCAGCGTACGTGACGTATGCCCGTCGATATGGTTAGCTCGAATAATCCAGAAACGGCGTAGGTGATGATCTTCAAGCTGTAATGTGGCAGGCATAACTGTGGCGGTCGACAGAGACCTAGATGAACGAAGTCGCATCGCGGTATAGCTTGCTGGCCGACGTCTCTTCATTGAATCCGAGTAGGCGAGCAACGGGATATTGCGATCGGGGAATGATGATTTCTGCGCTACATTCTGGAGTACCAAGAGAAAGCAGATTTTGAGGAGTATGTCTCCCCTGCCAAAGAGTATACTGGATATTCGTACTTGAACATTTAACGAATCCAACGTTGATGCATGTAAGATTTCTGAGCAGCTGTGGTAACAACAGAAACGACGAGACCGGGCTGTGAGGCCACCGTAGTTAATGTCCTGGGCAGACGAGATATGATGTACGATACCCATAAACCAGACAAGCAACCCTCTTCCATCCAATCGTAAACCATTTCCGCGCACTGGCACTCCTTGTTCGCAGTTCGCAGGAGAGTCCAAAATGGCGCAGGCAAGAGATCCTTATGCCGAAGCCATTTGCGGTCAGGACGAGGAGAGCAGGAAGCATCTTAGCATCTTAGAAACAGGTCTCCTGGCACTGACTGTCGATCTCAGGCAGATTCAGCATCCCACTCGACCATCGAGCGAGCTCGAGTCTCTGAGTAATCGCATATCGCATAGCCAGTATACGGAGGTGAAGAACTCCCGAGTTCGGTAACTTGCGTGCGATTGACGCGGCAGCGTCGCAGCCACATTATCCGCCACATCTGTACTCTGTTCTCGCCGCCGCCAGCAACGCCCAAAACCTAGTCTCCGTCGTGGTGGTCGATGTCGCGAGGGAGCGGAATAAGCGCCGATGCCGAAATGAATCTGATGAGACCATCTCCGGGCTCGCGGCCATCGTCATCCCAGAGAAGATCGCTAGCCGAGGAAGCCCCTCCTCGACTCTTGCCTTCAGCCGCGTACGACCTTATGCCACTTCACCTGAGTGGAAGCAGTCAGGGAGGAGCCTCAATGTCGACGGACTCGCAGTCGGACAGGCAGTTGAATGTGACGGACGCGCTGAGCTACCTGGATGCTGTGAAGGTGCAGTTTCATGACCGGCCGGACGTGTACAACCAGTTCTTGGATATCATGAAGGATTTTAAGAGTCAATTGTGAGTCTCTCAGTACGTGTCCCAAGGGCTAACATGGATGGTGTCTCAGCATAGACACCCCGGGTGTGATTCAACGCGTGTCGTCGCTGTTCCGGGGCCACCCCGCCCTCATCGAGGGCTTCAACACTTTCCTACCCGCCGGCTACCGGATTGAATGCAGCTCGAACTCTCAGGAAACCAACCTTATTACTGTGACAACACCTACCGGGACCACCATTCGGTCTGCTGCTACGTACGCGGAGACTACTGCATCTGTCCTTACACGCGATTCTGGATATCCGTCCAGCTCAATGCTTCTGGACGCGCCTTCCGGTTATCAAGACTTAAATCCTGCAACAGCTCCCAACAAGGACCCCAAGGTGCTAGAGCCGGCCATGAACTATGTACAGAAGATCAAGCTGCGTTTCACAGATGAACCGGAGACGTATAAGCAGTTCGTGGACGCGCTCAGCCATCACAGGGATGAGGTACGTCGTGCTCTCTGTCAGATTGATAATTGAGTGCGATTGCGGGCTGCAGGAAGCTCTCTTTACACGGGTAGAAATTATTTTTAAAGACGATCACGACCTGTTCGAAGAGTTCAAGGACTTTGTCGCAACACAGCGGGCCCAGATTGCCGACGTGATGAAAGGCGACTCACGCCCAGCGACGCCTGCGACAGAAACCCGCTCATCGAGGAAGCGAGCGGAGCCGTCTGCGTTGTCACAGGGCCCAGGAGCATCGAAGAGGAAGCGCAAACCAATCGACAAAGAAAATGTCTCTGCCTCGCGCGCGGCTGCTGATCGCAAGGTAACCAAGTTGCTGTTTGAGCCTGTTTCATCCTGACGCAATATACAGAGAAGTAAACACGCAAGTAATCTCGCGGAAGCATCCTCCTCTCGTACCCAACAAATGCCCTCCCCTCGCCCTCCCAAGGTTCATCATCACGCGGCGCTCGCCGCCAATCCGAGTTACCTCTCCGCCCCCCAAATGCTCCCGCAAGTCCCGCCAACGCATATGCCCATCAGTCCGCAAGACGAGAACAACTTCTTTGATCGCGTGAAGCGCGCGCTGGACAGCCGGGAGACGTTTAACGAGTTCCTGAAGATTGTGAATCTGTTCACGCAGGATATTATCGATCGGTCAAGGTTGATCAAGGAGAGTAGAACGTATTTGGGTGGGAGTGAGCTGATGACACAGTTCATGGAGATACTGGGGTGGGATGAGAGGAAGGAGGCTGAGAAGCTCGCGGCGGAGCAGTTGGAGCAGGCTTGGGTAGTTGGAAGGGCGAAGGGGCTTGAGGTCCCGAGGAGGACGGACTTGAACGCGAGGTTTGGGAGTTATAGACGGCTTCCGGCGAACGTGAGTATCGCTCACTTGCTCGTGATGCTCTCTAAACAGTGCCGGCTTTGGCAGGAAATTCATGTGACATGTTCTGGCCGGGACGACATGTGCAAGTCTGTCCTCAATGATGAGTGGGTTTCACATCCCACGTTTGCTAGTGAAGACTCCGGATTCGTTGCTCACAAGAAGAACATATACGAGGAGGCTCTACACCGCAGCGAAGAAGAGCGACACGAGTACGACTTCCACATCGAGGCTATCACCCGGACGATCAGTACTCTAGAGCCCATCAATAACAAGATCGCCCAGCTCAATCCAGAGGAGCGTGCCAACTTCAAGCTCAAGGCAAACCTCGGCGGTGTTGGTAAAAGCATACACCAACGCGTCATCAAGAAGATATACGGGCGAGAGCCTGGGTTAGAGGTCATACAAGCTATGCAGGACTCCCCAGCGCTCGCTATACCCGTCGTTCTAGGCCGGTTGAAGCAGAAGGAAGAGCAGTGGAAGCGGGCACAGCGGGAGTGGAATAAGGTCTGGCGGGAAGTCGACGCAAGGAATTATGAGAAGTCGCTTGACCATCAGGGCATTACGTTCAAGATGGACGATAAGAAGGCGACGAGCACAAAGGCGTTCTTGAACCAGATCGAGGTGGCGCGCGATGAGCAGATTGCGAAGCGTGCTGTTATGGTCGATCCTCTGTTCTCTCGAGCACGGCCCAGACATCAGTTGGAGTATTGCGTGGAGGATATCCCAGTCCTTCAAGATGCCTTGCGGCTGACTCTGGCATTCCTCGACCGAACGCAGAACCAGATAGGTTTTGCGGAGCGGCGGCGTATTGAAGGCTTTATCCGGCTCTTTGTCCCGATGTTCTTTATGCTCGACCATGCCGACTTCAATGCGGCCTTCGTCGCCCGGCGCGAGATGGTCGACAGCGAGACGAGCGATGAGGTCGGTAGTGTCATTGACGAGGCGGAGGTCGTCAGTGTCTCGAGCGGCGGTTCGAGAAACGGGCGGAATGGGCGCAAGACCGGCGGTGGGCATGCGAGTGATTTGAGGAAGAAGCTGTTGAAGAGCGAGCAGGCGAAGTCGACTACGAGGCGGACGAGGGCTCAGGAGCTGGCGTCGCCGAATACTTCGCGTCCGGCGTCTCCGGGTTTGCCAGACCAGATGATGGTGGATGCGGAGGAGAGCAAGGCCCCGGTGTCCGACAAGAATGGAGAGGCTTCGAGTTCGAAGAGTGTAAGCCAGTTGAATCGCCTAGACCGAAAGGGCTCCTTCTTCACGAATACACATTTCTACGTGATGCTACGGCTTATGGAGGCAAGTGTGTCATGTGTTGATGGTCGAAGACTTGGCTTATTCCTTGCGCAGCTCTTATATTCTCGTCTGCTGTTCTACAAGCACGTCAGTCTGTCTCCTGAGGCTAGCCTTCCTAATGGCCCACGGTCATATCCAATGCTACTGGAGGCATGCGAGAAATTGTTCGACAACGAGTTTGAGCAACATGGGTTTGAAGACCAGATGAGACAATGGTTTGGTCCTAGGGTAATACAAATGTCTTCGTTCCTATACACAGAGACTAACTCAAACCGTAGGATGCGTACAGAATATACACGGTGGACAAGCTGATAGGAGCGCTTATCAAACAGGTATGTGGGATATGAATATCGCAGCAGCTAAGCACTCGCGCTGATACTCCGGATAGATTCAACTGGCGCTATCGGATCCGAAGTCCATGGATTTGTGCGAACAGCTCAAGAGGGAGAGGCAACTTGTCGCTCCCGTGTCTCAAGATTATACCAATCTGCGCAAGCAGGTTGTGGCGACACTAGGGCCGGACGAGAATCTTTTCCGCATTGACTGGGTATGTATGTTAGTCTCAATGCGACGCCTAAGGTCAAACTCTCCTGTAGCACCCCGATGTGAAAGCTATGACAATCCAATTGCTCGGCAAAGATGATGCCAGCGGTCATGACGCCGAAGTGCTGAGTGGTCGTTGGCAAAGTTACTTGGATTCATTCGTAGCGGTAAGCGGTTTTTATCTGTGCTCCTTACTTTATCTCATGGCATGCCACCTTCAGGGCGATTCCGCTGCTGGTCTACCACCTAACAAAGTCAAGCAGTCTTTCTTACGGAGGTGGGCATTGAATGACCTGTCACCTTGCCTGATTGACGAACTCGCTTTGCAGGAATCTTCCCAGTTCGCTGGAATTGCCCAAGATCGCTGCTCGCGGCGGCCTGGAGATCAAAGTTTGCGTTCGCACGTACCGATTATTCTTCGTTTCGAACACGGAGGACGTCCTCCTTCGCATGCGGACTCCTGAAGAACTTGAGCGACTGCACAAGCACGCCCCGCGTCCGTTGACAAATGCGAGGTTCCTAGACCCGACGCCAACGGATAGCTGAGAATTGGTTTAGGATGCCTTGTTTATGCCGTTGATTATATTTGACTTGCTGTGTTATCATTATTGGGTGTCTTCTATACGTGTGCAATGGGCGACTGCACGATTTTCCCTGCAGGATTACCGATGATACGGGGTATGAGTGAGCTTGAGTGCCAGAACCAGTCAGGTGGACCTAGGTTCCAATGACAACATCCGTCGCAATACGGCTTACTCAGATGCTTCCGACAGCTGCGATATATAAGACAGCATGGATCTCCAGATAGCACCCTCGCTAGCCTCATTATCATGCCCGAGACTATTACACTTTACACAGCCAAGGTAGGCCGGATTACGCAGGTTGCAGCAATTTGGTTCTCACGATTTTCACTACTCTTCGAACAGGTCTGCCCGTACGCGCACCGGGTAAGTTCCTAGACAGAAAAGTAACCGGTAGCAGGTGAAGCTGACAGGAAACAAGGTTGAGCTTGCCCTTGAGGAAGCTGGCGCTCCGTACAATGCGTACCAAATCGATTTGCAGAACAAGCCGCAGTGGTATGCGCCGAAAGTGAACCCGGCGAGCAAGGTATGTTGCGGATTGGCCAGGCTGCCTTGACAAGTATATGAATGACGAGAAACGGAACCAAGGTCCCCGCTGTAGCATACGGTGGACCAGCTACTTCTCCGGAATCTCCTGCCCCAGAGTCCACCAAGATCGCCGAATCCTTGGTCTTGCTGGAGTTCGTGGCCGATCTCTACCCGAACTCCCATCTCTTGCCCAAGGACCCTGTCCTCCGCGCGAAAGCCAGATTCTTCATAGACGCCGTCGGGACGAAACTCAATCCCAAGTTCTTTGCATTCGTTATGCGAGGCGAAGCCGGGGGTGCTGAGGGCTTGTTGCAAGGTATCGAAGAGATCCAGAAGCTGCTGCCCGAAGAAGGGTTTGCGGTAGGCAAGGACTATACCATTGCGGATGCGTCTGTCACCCCGTTTCTTGCTAGAATGGAGGTTTCGCTCAAGCACGATTTTGGTGCCTTCGATGCTGGAGAGGGTCCAAAGGTGTATGAGACACTGCAGAGCGACCCCAAGTTTGGGAGGTTCAGGAAGTACTTGAGTGACTGCAAGGCAAGACCGAGCTTCCAGAAGACATTTGACGAGGTGAGTTGTGAGGGCTTTCGATATTTCGACAAGACCCTTAAGAAACCCATATCTAGGCGTATCTGCTTGAGACGTACAAGAAGAGATACGGGGAACTGCGGGCCCAGAAGAAGAAGAATGACTGATCTACGAATTACAGTATATGGTAAAGAGAGAACGGTGTATGATGACTAGTGGGGCTGGTTCATCGGCAGTATATTGAACATGTATGTCCTTCTCAAGTCCGGATGCTATACTCGGGTTGAGTTGTAACCGTTGTCGGATGCAGGCGAGTATACTTATAGCCTCCCCGTCTCAAGTGATGCCAGTGTCATTGTGCAAAGAGTTGGAGAGAGAATAACAATCCTTGAGAGGCGCAGCCTATCCTACCCATGCACAGCGGATTACAAGATCCTGATTTCAGAGAAAGTAGAATTCGACCTCTGCAGAGGCTCCGAGTCAGCGACGGCATCTGACAACCTCAGAACCTTCCCCTCTGCATCGAAAGCGACAGGCTTCGCCAGCGACTCCCTAATTTGCGCGCATGCTGTGTAAGTTCGAGTTCACCGTACCTCGGGTCTGGGGCAAACACGACGCGTGTCGTCGAACCAGCACCTAACTAGTACAATGCGTACGTCCGCGTCAGTTCCCGTGTGCAGTACCCTTTCAGAGAAGTGTTGCCGGAAACCGAGCGCAATGGCAGAAAGAGAACGCCACGAGCAGCTACCCGACCGAAGTAGGGCTCCTTGACAAGGCAATGAAGATGGTGATTGCTGGGGAGGGACCTCCTGCAACATCTCAAGACATCCAAAGCTGAGACGGACTATTGTCTCTAATACCGCATCTCAAGTACTCTCTCCCCCGTCCGTCCAAAACGTGCATTCACCTGTAATCTCGTTCAGCCAGGACTGGCGGGGAGTACGATGCTTCGCTTCACTTGCGCCAGCTCCCTCTTTGACGATAAGCTTTCGACTGGTACATGCACCGGCAGCCTTCGCCAACGATTCCCTGCTTCTCATGTACGCATTTGCGTGGGAAGGGAGACGCTGGCCAGATGCATATTCGAGGGATATGCATGAAACACAGATGCGTTGAACGTGAGTTGACAGACCGTACTTGATCTCCTGCGAGGGAAGATCCGTCTCCACTTCCCGCATGAGTTGCTCCCAATTAATGAGTAAGTTGGTGTGAAAGCTGAGGTGCGTGAGTCGGGGCGCAGATGCTGTAATGGTCTGTACGATGATGACATCGATGGTGGAAGTGGCAGGTGCACGGCCTAGAATATGGGCTATCATGACTGGAATATCCAGGTCTGACGTGAAGGATCCCTGCAAGTGCAGGCGGGAGAGTTTCCGAAATTCTGCGCCAGGAGCGACAGAATAATTCTTGGGCAGTTTGTAAGGGCCATACACCATCAGTACCTCCAGCGCTGGAAGAACGATGGGTGATAGTAGGAAGCTTCTATGCCTGAGGCACAGACATAAGAGGCGGAGGGAGGGTGCCACAACCGTCAAGATGCGACATAACTCGGACTCGAAGTCGCCCTGCTTTATGCCACTGAGGCTGGTTTTGTCTTGAATGTAAAGGTAGAGCACCCTGCGACCAGGACTGGGGCGAGTCAAGAGCAGGGCCAGGAAAGAGGATATTTGCTTGATGCCAATGAGCGCTATGGACTGATATCGATAGGGAGCAGATGCGTCTCGAACGTATTTCGAGGCGAGGGACAGAGAACGCCCAATAGCGCCATCGTCAGTGCAGGCGAAGCTGAATATTCGTCTCCACAGTTCAGCGGGGATATGGTCCATCTTGCAAAAGCGAGCTGACGAGGTGGCAGTTACTAGGTTCAGTTGCTATGATCCTGGGCGCTTGTTCATTAGCGCAGTACACTATATTGCGAAGGGGACCCCATCAGTCAGCATACATATACCTTATGCATGGCCTGAAGATTGACACAGACTGAGAGGGATATCCTTAGGTTCCGAAGCAATACCTGCACAATACCTGCGGATTATTCGATTAATGCCTGTAATGCATGTTGGATTTTCAGATTTGATGGTATCAAGGTGCGAGCTCGCAAGCTCGTTGATAAGGGGAGGCGGCCATGGATGAATGTTTACGCGCGTATCGTATATATTCACGGTAGTTCTACGATGTACGCTACGCGATTGCCCTTCGGGCAACCGAACGCTCGAGGACAAGCGCGCTCGCTGTATCGATTTTTGGATTATTTCTTCAATGCATAGTGCAAGCCAACAACGACAATTTACATGGTCGTGTGGTGTTGCCTGAGGCACAGCGGACTTCGAAATTTGTGGCCACACTACCTTTCCTCTTCCGCCATGTTCAAATTCGACTTCGATCTCCAGGACGACCTCGATGATACCGGAGCATTCAACTCCAGCGAAGACCGACTGGGGGAAAAAGAGAAGACTGGTACGAAAGGTCCCAGCGCACCGGAGGCAGCTTTCGCGGAGGTTCCTTTGGAGCAGCTCGTCTGTGTGCAATAATATTTCAAACTAGACTATGCCTGACCGAAACTGCCTGCGAAAGTAGCTTGGTAGTCTGCCGCCTTTGGTCTCTTATTCTCTTCTAAATATCCCTGTATCATCCGGACAGGGGTTGGATCTTCCTCGTAGAGACTTGTTCGACGCCCGCTTCCAGCTCCTATCCCGTTCTCAACTGGATGAGCCGGAGACAGGTGACGAAGCAGGGACAGATAAAGAGTCCAGTACTGCGCTGCAATTTCTTGATGCTCCGTCCGATCTTGTACCCGGAGTATACGAGGGCGGACTGAAGACATGGGAATGCAGTCTGGACTTGGCAGTCTACATGGATGAACAGCGAATCTCGTATCGAGGAAAGTGCATCCTTGAGGTGAGTAAGACATGAATAGCAATTCTCCGTTGTCTCAATTGAAAACTTCGCATCTCTTGATTAGCTGGGTTGTGGCACCGCCGTCCCGTCTCTGTACATTCTAAGCAAACTCTTCTCTGAGCAATCGGAAGACCCCGCACCCGAAACTCAAATCCATCTGCAAGACTATAACCGTTCGGTATTGGAGCTAATCACTCTCCCGAATGTCTTGCTGACATGGTGTGAGTGAATCCTTTACATACTCCTATGAACGGTCTGACTGTTGTGAAGATCTATCGCCAGCGGCTCTCTCTTACCGTGAGAAGTTATCAGAGGATGATGCTCCTCGGCCCAATGAACTTCCCGTAACACCAGAGCTGACTGCAGCCTTTCTCGCTTCGCTTGCATCCTTGAACATCACTCTGCGGTTCTTCTCCGGTTCCTGGGAGTCATTCGACCTGTCCTCAACCGGTGGCAAGTACAACATCGTTTTGACATCGGAAACGATATATCGAACGGACAGTCTGGGAAGCCTTATTCAGCTTCTCTCAGATACCCAGGGTCATTGCGATCTGGAGACTCTGACAGAGGCTAAGTTGTCCCTGTCTGCATCTCAAAATCAAGACACAGCTCTGTGTCTCATCGCGGCCAAAGTGCTGTACTTCGGCGTAGGAGGCGGCGTCTCAGAGTTTACACGTGCAGTGGAAGATCCCACAGCGTACGCGTACGAAGGCAGGAGGAGGAGGAAGGGTAAGGTGCGCACCGTTTGGGAGAAGACGGGTGGTGTAGGGCGGAAGGTTCTACAGGTAGAATGGGAGTGAGCGCAGGCTGCGTATGGGTCCGCGTAATGGATGCAAGTTCGGTTGAAAGCGAACGCACGGACTCTCTGCCTCGGTTTGGTCGGGTGACTCTGGATACCCATCCGTGACACTGATACTGATGATTTCCCCGCAATCGCGTTGGTGTTTCGGGGGCTGCCCGAGTTCCCATGCCTTCACACCGGTGGTAAAGAAATATTCTGAGTTTGTTCGTTTCTTCTACTCCATGGCTCAGCGTTAGGTCGCGTCTCGGCCTCCGTCTGAGCTGGGCTTAGCTTGACCGGTTGACCCAACAAGTCCAGTGCTGCTGCTACTTGGGTTCATTGATATGAAGTCCGAGTGACGTCCGCAGCAAGTATTGTAGCTCGCCTTGGTTGCAGGGTCGCTCAATGTGATCATCCGTACTGGTAAGCTGCCAAAAATGATAATCAAGAGCAAAGGGTCTGCCTGTATAAGACGTGCTTTACTGGACTCGAGAGCACACTGGCGCGGTCACATGATACGTGAGAATGCGCGCTTCACGTGGTCTCGCGATCTCGCGCATGTTCGTTTGTGGGAGACTTTCTTTCCCGTACTCATCGATCATCCTTACAGCCCACAACCTACACTATCAGTCCGCCAACGTTGGAGACAACGACAACGACGAACACGCGAGCCGCGAAAGTGCGACAAGGAGCAACGCCTGAAGTATGCCACCCAAACGTTCTCTCGAATTCTCGTCTCCGCCGCCCACGGCAAAGCGCGTAGCTGGATTATCGTTCACGGAGGGCTTGTCCTCCTCGTCGATGTTTGCGACGCCCCGCACCCCTCGAAGCTATACCCTGCCAGCCCCTTCTGACTCACCGACGAACCCGTTCGGTCTCAGCCGTCCACGAAAAGCCGACCCACTGAAGCTGCCTTCGCCTATCTCCTACAGCCGCTACCTCGCTCTGCGGATACAGATCGTTGGCCACCCTTGTCGCGATGACCTCTACCAAGGCGGGAAGACACCGCCATACAGGATCGTCCATGTCCCCGTCAACTACTCGCTCAAGCTTTTTCAGAAGCTCATCATGTTCCTGTTTCAATGCGAGCAGGCAGACGTGGCGAAGATGCAGGAGAGGAACGCGGGTGGACATTTGTTCGAGATAGCTGAACACGTAGCGATGTGTGACGGGAGTATGCGAGCTGGGCAAATCAAAACCAGTCGCGTCATTGCGAAGCTCTCGAGCGAGCGGGATCCGTACTTCCGACCAGGAGGACTTGAGGAGGATACTGGGGTGGAGGACGACGGCAGCGGGGTGCCGTGGAGCTGGGAGAACGAGGACGAGTTTACGCTGCGCAACGTCTGGCCGCGCGGCGCCGATCCCAGAAGAGCTCTCATCTACGTATGCCACCGTCACCTCTCCACCGTCCGCGACTAACCAAGCACCGATAGCACCACAACAACTACACAATCCTACACGTCACCATCAACACCATTCCCGTGCAGGCGCGGAAGGGCCTGGGCAACCGTCCCTTTACCTTCCTCGCCCGCGGGCACATCGACCTGAACGAGCTCCCCGCCCTTTTCTCTCCCTCACGCATTCCCGTGCCCAAGCGCAAGTCGGCGATTTTCCCGTCTGGCAAGGACGCGCTGCCGGTGCCACCGTGGATGGCGCGCCCGAAGGACCCGGAGGCGTCGATCTCCGTCCTGCGCTGGAACGCGGTCGCTTCGTTCGAGGCGTTTCTTGATCGTTGTAGAGCGGTCGGTGAGGAGGCTTCGGCCCTCGACGAGGCAGAGCCGCAGGGCTGGAATGCGATGCCGAGCTCGGAAATATCTTTTGCGGACGTGAGTGCACTTGTAATTTCTATCATATGTATTATGTTGATGGAATATGGCAAGGCCCCGACCCCCGGCTTGTCGCTGTTATCGTCGTCGTCTCCCAACGCGTACGGCAGCACCCCCGCCACGCCGGACCCAGTGCGGCCGCTGCACAAGCTCATCGTCGACCGCACGAGCCGGCGGCTCTCCGCGCTGACGCAGCACGGCCTGTGCAGCCTCGAGAGCGACGACGACGATGACGACGAAGTCGCTGAAGATGCGCTGAAATCGTCATTGTTCACGTCCAAGAAGCATCTGCAGTACACGAGGGGGCATGGAAAGGTGAGGGGTATTGATGTTGATGAGGATGGGCGGGAGTGGGAGACGGATTTGGCGAAGGAGAGGAAGCTTGTGCAGAGGGTGTTGAATGATAATGAGGTTCCGATATGATGGGATCGGGGAGGTGAAGATATATTGGCTTGTGGTTTTGTTGCTTATCGGTGTACCGTATTATTCTGCGTTCACCCGTCGTATCCAATTATCCTCTGGGAACATTTCTTATACCTCCCTCGTTTTAGTAGATATCAGGTATCTGCATACAATATTTGCGAGGTAAGTACGTCCCCAGCGCGTACAGACGGGCCTCCTTATTTCGTGACCGCGTCTGTAGCTCATCACGTGCGCTGTGCGTGATCTGTGACGTACCGCGAATCCGCCGACTTTAAATTTAGTCGTCAGCTTCTACTACTCCGCCTCAGGGAAGCCATGGCATGAGACTATCGAGAACTAGAAGGGGAAAGGAGCTAAGGTGAGTTGCCCACAGGCATTGGACCCTGTATGAACGTGTAAACCTTGTCTACACGAGCCCGCTAGCGCTTGTCGAGGACCCTCCGGTAGTAGAGTGTATTTGCACGGCCATGTTTCTTAGCTCTCGGAAACTGCCGAATACCTTAGTGTGTCATCATTTCCTGGTGGCCAAGCCGCATTCTTTCCTTAGTGACGTCACTAAAATACTTAGTGGGGCGCGCTGCAAATACACTCTAGTGCGGCTTATCGATCCTACTCAAGAAGCATGTCCATCGCGCTCTACCCTTCGTCCGTTCCAATCAAGGTCACAAGTCCAACCACGCTCTATCTACCATGTCCACAGCCGATAATAAGTAGAATAGCATAATACAAATAACAGCTCTAGCAATACAGAGGGGCATCAGACTAGACTTTGAACATGACGCGTCGTGAGTGGAGGGAGCGCGCGATGAAGAGGACGGAGCCGCCGGAGAGGGTGAGGAGGCCGGTGAAGAGGATGAGGGAGCGGAAGTGGGGTTGGGAGAGGGTGGGGAGGAAGGCGCCGGCGGTGGGCGTGCCGACGAGGGTGGAGATTGCGACGAGCATGTAGATGGAGCCTTGGGTGGGGGGGTTAGTGGGAGGTAGGGAGGAGTGGGAGGGGGGGGGGACGGACCGAAGCGGGCGCCGTATTTTTCGGGGGGGCTGATGCTGGCGATGTAGGCGGGGATGAGGGAGATGGCGGCGCCTGGGGTGGGTTAGGGGGGTGGGGTGGGCGGGGAGGGGAGGGGCTTACCGGAGAAGAGGCCGTATAGGGCTGTGAATACGATGATGGGGACTTCGCCTTTGGCGGGGAGCCAGAGGCAGAGGCAGAGCGCGCCTGATATGAAGGTGCAGGGGAGGAGGATGTTCATTCTGCGATAGTCAGCAATCGACGAGGAGTGTGGTGGGAGGGAGACGCTCACGGGCCCATTCGGTCTGCCATTTTGCCGGGGATGATGCGTGCGACGATGCCGAAGGCGTTGAGGATCGCGAGTAGGTATTTCGAGATGTGTTTTGGCACGCCTCGGAAGTCGGCGTAGATCTCGAGGTAGAAGTAGGGCGTGAAGAGTGCGTAGAAGATCCTAAGCGCACGTGCATGAGCGGCGACGCTAACTGAGTACTTAGGGAGGCACCCACAAGAAGGCGCCGACGCCGCATAATGCGTATCTGGGATCTCTGAAGCCTTCCAAGTCGACGATATCCGAGAGGCGTATCCGGCCGCGGGGAGGGAGGCGAGGGCGCAGTGTGAGGCAGGCGACGAGGAGGCAGAGCATCATGGAGAAGGCGGCGACGCGGACTGCCCAGCCGAACCCGATGCGCGGGATGAGTTCCTGTAGCATGATGGGGTAGATTACGCCGCCCAGTGAGCTGCCCGACGCGACGATTCCGATTGCGAAGGCGCGGTTTCGGCGGAACCAGTGGCCGATGACGGCTAGAGCGGGTGTGAACCTGTTTCGAATGAGCGTTTGGGATAAGTCTGTGTGGGATGGTGGCGTACACTAGTGCGATGCCAATGCCAAAGAGGAGACCTTGGGAGAGGAAGAACTGCCAGACTTGGTTGTGTTGGCCTAGGGATACCATCATCATGGCGAGGACTGAGATGGCTGAGCCGAGGGGCATGATGACCTATTGGGATCAGCTGTGGCGGATGTGCGTGGGCGGACAGGATCACTCACTCTCGATCCATGGACGTCGAATATTCTGCCAATCACTGGCCCCAGGCCGTAGAGGAGGAACAGCTGGAGCGCGCCGATCAAGGATATTGTGGATGGGGAGGAGTGGACGAGGAGGGTGGTCTGGTAGTAGTCCTGGAAGACGCCCTGGGGGGTTGTGAGGCAGGGTTGGAATACAGGCAATGATGGAAGCTCACGTAGGAGTTAATTACCCCGAAGGTCGAGAACAGGGCGAGATAGGCTCCAAGGACGACGGTCCATGCGTGGGCTCCGCCGTCAGGAAACTCCGGCGGGTGCTCCGAAGAATGTTCGAGGTGGCTTCCGGGCGGGGTCGCCTTGCCCTTTTCGACGTCCTCGCCGACGGCCGTGCGCACCGACCCTTCGCGGGTGCTGTCGCTGGAGGTCTTTGTCGACATTGTGCGAGAGAGGGCGTGAGGTGCAAGTGCTCACCTACAGACTTAAATCGGCTTCCACGGCTCGCAGCACGGGGTGTGGGCCCGCTTCGCTCGGTGGGACTGTTCCCCATTCATTCCTCGGAATTACCGAGCCCAGACGAGCGTCCGAGGACGCGTGCCCGAGAACGGGATGCGCGTTGCCTTGTTCGCGGAGCCCGGCGCTGCGAATCTGGACGCGATGAACACCGCGCATTCATAAACGAGGGTCGTAAATGCCGCCATCCTCATGGGCAGCGTTGGACGAACTTTCCTCATGTTGGGAATTACTTATCCAAACTCCGCGACCGTGCCCCGAAGGGTTGCCCTCTACTCACGTTCGACGCCGCCCATTCCGGTTGAATTCCTGGCCATGATAACCTTCTTGAAGCGCTTCTCTCTATACTCGGAATATCAGTCGCAGAGGCATCTCCTCGTCCCCGTAGATCTGGCATCCTCTGTCTGCTTCGGGAGCTACGATGCCAGCGGCCCTTGATGCGTGAACAGGATCTCTCCTTTCGCGCTGGGACGCCGCGGGCTTCGAGTTCTCTGCCAGCGAGCACGGTCTCACCTCCCAGCGTCGAGGGTGCTTGCCGCATCGACGGCGGGACAGTTGTCAAATTCGGTATCGTCGCGGGGTGGAGGAGATCTGGGGCAGCGCTCCCGAATCCATGAATGAATTAATGACATGCATGGATGTTCTATCCGAGTCTTTGCCGCTTGTCGCTACCTCCATGAACGATCGCCTGTGTACGAGACCGCTGCCACCCGACTCTGTATGCCGTGCAGCTTGTCCTCCTACTTTGCACAACATCCTTTCACGCCCCGTACGTATAGCCACTCTTCACTCGATCCGACATTAGTCCTCGCTGATCATCGGGAGCTTGCTATTACAAGACGTCAGTGCATGGGCTAATACAGCGCACGCGGATGCCAGCTGCCGACGTCCCGGGTGCTGCTATTTGGTTAGCTCGCTTCCGACTTTGCGTCCTCTCCGCTCAGCACACGGCCCTAACCTACCGCTGATCAGAGCTGTACAGTCGTTGTTATGGGATTCCGCTCGTCCACCTGTTGCTAGAGGGATGGCATTCATTCATGTGGTGGAAGTCCTCCATGTCGGCCCACAGCCATCAGACATACTGTCTTTTGATAAACATAAGTCCCACCACCTCATCAGCGACTCGTGGATCAAGGCCTAGTTGGACCAGTCCCGCTTCCTCGCATGCCAACGGCTCCTCCAAGGCAATCCACCTTGCGAGTGCGGGAACCCGGAACGCAGATGACCCTAACCTACCTCTCCTTTGCTCTCTGCGTGAAGAACCCTTGGGCTGCGTTCCCCGCGATTTTCGGACTTGAGGACAGAGTACTCGAAGTACCTCTGGGGCTGTGGAGGCTGTGGGGTATATGATACGGTTTGTTCCGACAAGCTCACGTCGAAGGCCCTGGTGATTCGACCTCTAAGCACCGCATGGGGTTCGACTGTACGCAATCCTTGCTCGACGTATGGTGTTGGTGGAGCGGGACTACCTAGGGTCAAAAGCCACAGACCGTCTAAAGTCACTGGCTGTCCTGCACGTCCTCTTCATGAATATGCACGACTCTTGCGCTCCCTTTCCAGCACGCCCCACAGCTTATTCACGGATCGGTAGTCATCCCTCTGCAAGTTCGTCACCACACCGTCCCGAGTCGCAAGCGCTACGACCGCCGAGGATCTCGTGTGCGACGGGCGCGGGCAACGCCCATTGAATCTGCATCTTGTCTCACGAATCATTCAACTGCAATTCCAGGATTCGCGCCCCCCGGGCCAGGGTAAATCTTAACTTGCAAACTAATATAATATTGTAGCGCGTGGCAGGAGATTCAAATCGTCTATACAACTTATAGCCGATCGGTCTCGAGGGTAATGTGACAGATTAAGGCTTTGGACAAGATCTGTATGCGTGGCGCAGGGGCTTGGAGGTTGCCGCCTCGTGGTGGTGAATATAATGCCGCGGGCAGGGTACTGGCAAGTTGGATGCCCTGCGTCCCAGCTCATATACGCTCTCCGAGGCCTCGCGGTTCGCCAGCACGACACGAAGGGGACGCGCTAGTCCTCCTAATGAGGAAGGTGTATGTCTATAAATGGTAATAAAGCCCTGGCGTAGTTTCGATCGCACTCGTGAAGGGGTGACGCTTTTTCGTGATGTCATGTCTCGATACGTTGGAGGTATAAAACGTAGCGGCAGTGGAAGATGTCTTTGATTCGTCTTTCTTCTCTTCCACTACGTTGATTCGAGGCTGCTCTTAGCATTTGACTCTGTCCCGCAAGAATTCAGGATTTTTCTGGTCGCGCTCTGGAATGTGAGTTTTGTTGCGTCGTCCAGCATGACACTCGGGCATCGACTCTGTAGGTAGCCAGGCTTTAATTTCGGGTTCTCGTCAGTCCAGGATGTTTCCATCAGTTCTTTCCCTTCTGGCTTTCTAAGTCTGTTGGCAGACGCGTCTTCGACAAGAGGCCGCCTCGGATTCTCTTCCGGAATGGCCGGCACACCGCTCGGCAAGCACTTCTCGTATACTCGGCCGCCCCTCCCTCCTGCGCAGGTATCCACGCCTATTTTTTGGATCCGTGTCTGCGTCATATCGTCTCTACCCAACGTCGTTCCCCATAGCAATTGCGATATTTCGTGTCTGGCAGTGCGCCGGCCTCGCTCGGCATCCCAGCATGCCGCGGCCATGAGGCTTCCGGAACCGGCGAAAACGACCCAAAGATGTTTCTCTTGACGCGTCGGACGCATTTCACGCTGCGACCTTCCCCTAGATGTTCCTGATCGTTTCGTCTGCCTCGTATACAAAGAAATGGGCGTGTCTGTCGAGAATGCATTCGCCCTGTGTCTCTTGCTGCCACTGTCCCGTTCCCGGGGACGCCGATAGGACTGGGAAGCTCAATCACCGCGCCGAGCGCTAGGAACCTCGGTCCTCTTATGACATCGCGGTGCGAGCAGCCAAGTTTGAGTTCTGTTTGCTGGCAGCCCGCCGGAAGGGATTAGGACGGGCGGAGACGGCTTGTGGTCTGCCAATGAACCTCGCGCATTCGCCGAAGCCGCCGTCGCCCACTGCGCTGCGAGGTACGTATCTGGATCGCGTTGGGGGACTCGGGACTTGGGTTGATAGATTGTGTCGGGGCAGTGGCAGTCACGATCGTGCATCCGGTGGCGATACTGTGCACTGCGTTCCGGTTGGGGTACCGGTATACGAGGCTGAAGTTTTGGTGGGATGATGCTCTTGCGGGGCTGTCGATGGTTTTGGATGCGGTGTCCTTGGTTTCGATATGGATGCTTACGGATAATTCATGTCAGTGGACGCGTCCGTTCGTAGGCTGCTGAAGATACTGATGTTCTGTAGGGGCGGGCCCGTTGCACGAACCGATGCGTACGCGAAAAGTGGCGTACTGGCTCGCTTCGTTGACTTTCAATTCGGTGCTATGGTGAGTCCCTGTGTCCTCGTGTTTCGCGGCCCTCTGATGGCTAGGACTGCAGGTCTGCGAGACTGAGTATTCTTTACTCCATAATGAGGATTACGCCGACGACGATGACGCTCCGCCGTGTCACGTATGCTATGGCTGTCCTCTTCGGACTTATGTATGCGAGTATCATTATTCAGAAGGTCTATTTTTGTGTACACGACGGGCGGTGGCAGACGTCGCCTATTCTGCAATGCCATCTCGGGAAAAGTATAGCTATCACGGAGTTGACGAGTGAGTTCTTGGATACTACGAGTGTGCTGTCTGCTTATGATGCTTGTTGGGTAGCTGATTGCGTAGCGGATGTTGTTCTTGTGGCCATTCCATGGGGATTGATGTCGCGTCTTCGACTTCCGAGGGCGCATCGTAAGCTGTTGCTTACGGTGTTTTCTGCTAGTATTGTGACGACTGCTGTGAGCATACCGCACGCAGTGTTCGTCTTGGGCCCCGAGGGTCTTCTTTCGGACATAACCGCCCATATCGAGGTGAGGGATCCGATGCATGCTTGGTTTTGCCGCGCCTTAATCGATCGTGCAGGCAGGGGTATCCCTGATTGTGGCCAATATGCTGGTCCTGGTCACATATGTCTACAAGGCATTCATGCGGGGGCAGGGTATCGACGACCCTGGTCCTGACCCTGTGCCGGTTGATGCCCGCGAGCAGCAGCGGGCGTCCCTTCCGCATATGCTGGACCCGCAAGCGTCTTGGACACGGTCGACGATATTGAATACGTATGATCTCCAGCAGATTGGACAGCCCGTGTCGGAGTCGGAGGTGTCCCGGCCAGGGTCCCGGGCGGAGACTGTGAGGGTGGGGACGTCGAGGATGATTAATGTGGCTGGGATGGCGGGCGGGTCTAGTGGGATGCCGGAGCGGGACGCGCCGTTGAGGAGGGATGTGTTTGATGATGGCAGTTCGATGGACGAAAATGAGACGAAGTATTCATGATATTCTGGCGGCGGGGGGAAGACAGACCGGTTGACGTGGCGGAGCTTCTGGTGCGTGGACATTGTATTGGTTTTGTTGTCCCTCTGAAGTCTGTGTCTAGGGCTGGAGCCCGTGTATGATATGACTACGATCTTACGTCTTTCTGGTTTGGCTCTGTACTGTACTGTGACTTGCGCCACCTTTATAGTGTTAAGTTTCTATTGTAGCATAATCTAGCTAGTGTGTGGGTAGTGTATGTATTCGGTAATGTGGTGTGCTTGGTTAGTAGTGGTGTTTGTTGGTTTGAGTTGGTTACTACCTCGTGTTAGGGCGATGTGGCGGTATTTGGGCGGGATATTGGGGTGTTTAATGTAGTACGCAATTTCATGTTCTGTCAGTGGCGAGGAGTGTCGTGCCGCCAGATTACTTTGCTCGAACTTGAGTCGAGCTGAGGTATGCTTGAATTTGAGGAACACGGCGTTTCCAAATTGGGAAGTCAAGGAGCCTGATTTAGACGCCTGTGGCAAAGGCCGCTTTATATCGCGACTCGTCAAATGTCAAATGTCAACGCAGTTCCGCTACGTCACATTATTTCAGTTGGTCTTTATGATTCTATATAAGGAGGTACCGTACCTCGAGTCTTCCGTGCTCTTTCTCCTCCCCCGCTACCTACCATGTTCGAGGAATGCCTGTGCGCACGATTCTATCAACTTTTTACTGTGGGCATATGCATTCTTCCGCTCAGATGCTGAATGCTGGAAACAATATCAATGTAGCTGCAGCACACGCAGGCAATCTTGTTCGTGAGATATTGATTCCGCCTGTTAAACCGTTAAAGATTTGACTGTATTTCGTTAGAGTCAAACTCCCATTTTTCGGTCTCTCTTGTGGTGTCCATGACGGGTTGATGAAGAAGCGGGCTCTTCTCGGTCGCTTGCTTGGATAATTGCTCGGTACTGTATTCAGAGGATCAACTTTGCCATGCGAGTTCGTAGTGGCGGAAGTAATCGCTATTTTTAGATTGCGCGTCTTACCCCTCAACTGACAAGATATGGCGGCTTCGGGCTGTGTTCTATCCCTCACGCGTCCTTGGTTCGACTTGGACAGGCCAACGTGCTTCGGCTAGCTCTTCAGGGTCATCTTTGTGCTGCATATAAGGCTCTAGGCCTGGAGGGAGAAGCACTCTACGACCACCGTCATGAAGTTCCACCCTGTGTCTGCTCTTACCTTGGGAGTGTTGAGTGCTGTGCCGGGAGCCTTGGGCTGGGGAGCAGCAGGTACAGTGCTATCTCATTCAACATTCAAATTAATAGGATTGAGCATCGTCGTTTATAGGACATGAAATCATCGCTACCATAGCAGAGATATATCTGCACCCGACGGTTATGCCGACCATCTGTGCTATCCTGGACGAAGACGCGAAGCCGTGCCACTTGTCTTCGATTGCTTCCTGGGCAGACCGTGTCCGATGGCAAATGCGCTGGTCTGCGCCTTTGCACTATGTCGGTGCCCACGATGACCACCCATCCGACCACTGCGCGTTTCCCGGCGAGCGGGGCTGGAATGGCAGGGCGCACATGAATGTATTGGGTGCTATCAGGAATGTTAGTGGGATTTTGGAAGACTGGGTCGAAGCTCGAGAGCCTGAGTACGTCGGGAATGGAAGAGCATCTGTTGGTGGTGAGGGAGACCCAACAGCAGCGGAGGCGCTCAAGTTCCTTGTCCATTTCATCGGAGATATGCATATGCCGCTTCACCTTACGGGACGTGAACGTGGTGGAAATGGTGCCAAAGTGACCTTTGACGGTCGAGTCACAAGTGCGATACAATGCTGGTCCATTTGTGGCTACCCATACTGATTCTTCCTTCAGATCTGCACTCTGTCTGGGACAACTTCCTGATTGCCGAGCGTATTCGGAGCATTCCGTATAACTACACGCGTCCTTTGCCCTCGCGGGAGGTCGAGAGCGTTCTGCGCGGAGCTATCTACGATCCCTACGTTCGCCGCCTGATCTGGGAGGGTCTCGGAGAGGGCGGTCGCTGGCGGGATGAGTGGAATAACTGGCTTGAGTGCCCCGCCACGCCGGCTAAGGACACCGTCGTGAAGACGTGGCGGCAGTTCTTCCTCGGGTCGACGTTGAGCCAGCTTCTGTCTGGCTCGGGTATTGCTGAGGAGACGGACGACGACGTTCTGTGCCCGTATCACTGGGCGAAGCCGATCCACGCGCTGAACTGCAAGCTTATCTGGCCCAAGGCACTTGATGAGCTGGGCTACAGTGACATCAATATCAACACCGACTCGAACCAAGCGCATGACTGTCATGGTCATGCTGTGGAGGAAGAGGTGGGGCTGTTGGATGATCTGCGCGCGAAGCCGAAGCCGCATGAGCCGTACCTTGAGCTGGATACTCCGGAGTATGCAGGCGTCGTCAGGAGGGAGTGGATTGTGGAGAGGTTGTTGGCTATGGGGGGAATGAGGCTCGCTGGGACGCTCAACTGGCTCTTTGCGGACTTGTCGGGTGAAGAGGTGCAGAGTCGGCCGAGGTTGTGGGCTGAGCCTTTGAGAGTGTGAGATGTGGACTGCGAGTCAGCTTTCACGCTTCCTTGTATATGTTGTATCATGTTACTGCAGTGTTCTATATCAGAATGGGATAGTGCTTTAAGTACTACTATACATCGCGGCATGGATCTCTAGTTCTTCGAGCGGCTGAAGGGATCTTGTAACCCATCCTCGCTAATCTCTCCGCAAGACGTTCATAAACATGGTAGTCACGGAGGAACCCAACATCGGGGTACGCCGAGATAGTGCCCTTGGGTGCTGGCTCAGGCTGATTGTACTGAGCGAGGAAATCCTTGATGCTCATCTCTGAGGCCTGAGAAGATCCCGTCATAGCATGCAATGCCGTCCCCGGTTTAACCCAGACCGCACGGGATCGCTTGAAGTCCTCGGTCGGTCCAAGCCCGCCAAGGTCCTCGTGTGTCAGAACGTCCTCCTTGGAAATTCGGCCGCCCAGAAGACCGGGACGCTTGTCTTTTAAGTACAATAAAGCTTTACACAGATACTCGCACTTTATGTCGGTGAGAATTGTCGAAGTACGGGCATTTTGGGGAGTTACTCACTATACGGGGAAGTCCCCATGTTTGCGCGTGGTTCCGGTTCATTACTATCTCGTTTTCTTCCCAGAGACGGAGATTCTGCGTGCGGTAAGGCGTACTGGTATTGATGTACTCAGTGAGATGACAAACACCCAGGATCTTCTTCTCTTCGTTGCCACTTGGTTGCCATGCACACTGAAGACGAAGAAACATGAATACACCAAGTAGCAAGTGGTAAAGCTGCAAGGCACACTGACTTCCCATATTCCAAAGGAGAACGGTATGGCCGTCCCTTGATAGTCTTTCAAGAGTTCATACATATATTCCTCTTCCTTCAGCTTTGCATTTGCGGCTCGGATGCTACTTTCTGGGCGATCGTTAACATTCGCCTCTACAACCGCACATCAAGGACAGCATGCCTTTCATATCGGTCGTAGTGACGAGCCTTATCATCACCAATCCCTCCCAATCTACAGGATATACGAACTTCATCCTGGAGTTGTCAATGGAGTGCACCTTCTTGGCCTCGAGCCGAAACGATGTCTCCTTGGTTTGGAACTGCAACGATGTCTCCTCTCTAAGCGGCTTCAAATATGTCATTAGGATCTCCTTCAGGGTCACTGCATTCGCCTGACTTGTCTGTCCTGCAGCAAAGAAGGAACAGTTCCCGCGCAGGAATGTAAAACAGAGGTAGCCCGTTCGCTCATCCTCCAGGCGAGACAACACCTGCATAAGTTGAGATAGAGTCGAGTTAGTGCCGCTCATGATAATGGACAAGAAATGAGAGTGATAACTGGATGGAGTAGGATAGTCACGTACGTTGATGCTTTATACCCCCGAAAGCAGCGCTCACGGGCGACGCCATCCCTCGTTCAGAGTTGGTACAAGAGCCGGAGCATTGTGGCTTGAGGAGAACAGCATCGGGAGTCAGAGGGAGCTAGGAGTTTCACAATAGTCCGAGATGCACGACGAGGCACAAGAGCCGGTGAGACAATGCGCTGTCCTTTGGGGAGCTTCAAGGCGCGCCATCTGAAGAATGTCGCACCTCATTCTGGACGAGCGCCTGCAACTGCTGGAACAATATATTCAGCATTCAGTAGGCCCTAGTTAGAACCTCGCTATCAAGATCTCTTGAGGTGTCATACCCGAATCTGCCCGCACGCACGGCCAGCTTCATAGATCATATATCCTACATACAAGGGCTGGTCAACCCGCGTTGTCTACCTAAAAACGGCAAGGTTAGCACGAGATCAATCGCATATGGCTCGCATTACCTCAATCAATCTTCATCCATATCATCTCCCTGTGAGCTCCCCTGCGAAGTAGTAGTGTCCCCCATTTCCATCAACAATGCTTTGACATCTTCGACACTCCCCGCCCGAGTCGCCTCCTCCACCTTATCAATTGCAGCCGCCCCAGCGACGCCACCG
This sequence comes from Heliocybe sulcata, assembly GCA_004369045.1. Lineage (NCBI taxonomy): Eukaryota > Fungi > Basidiomycota > Agaricomycetes > Gloeophyllales > Gloeophyllaceae > Heliocybe > Heliocybe sulcata. The sequence continues at coordinate 78,690 of ML213516.1, read as the reverse complement.
CGTGCCCTGCCTTTGAGCTGTTCGACTGCCCAGTTGAAGTAGCCCGTCCGGTTCGTCTCCCATTGCCGCTTCCCAGGATTGCTCAGGGCCAGCTGCGTCAGCGCCACGGCTGATTCGGAGGAATGGTCGATGGGTGGAAGTTGCGAGACGGAGTCGTACATCTTCATGAAGGCAGAGGGGAGGCTCTGGAGGGTGGAGAGGGAGGGGCCTTGGAGGAAGGAAAGGCGTTGAAGGCGCCGTTGGGAGCGGTCAAGCTGGGCGGCCGATTTCCGAGCTGCTTTCGTGTAGAGGCGTTCCAATCTTCGCATCTAAGAGAATATAGTATGCAGTATTACAAAATCCGTCCGGGTACTCACATTATCTATGTTCCTCCGCAACTCCTCAACCTCAGCCATCAACTCCGCCTCCCTCTCTGGTGGTTGCTCCAGGTTCAGTCCCTCCTGGTGCGGAACTACAAGAGGCAGGTCCGCCGGCACGGCAAAGATATTTCGCAATGACCATGCCTCAAAGAAATCGAATGCAATGTCGACATGCGAGTCTAGCAGGGTCTGGTACGCCACAAGTCCCTGCTCGACCTCTGTATCCCAACCGTCGTCTTCCTGCACCTGATTCTCTGCTTCTCTCTTCTCCGCCTCCTTGTTGAAGAACTGTTCTACAGCGTCGACAGTGTGCCCAACAGCATTATTCGCAATGTTGACGATATCGTCTAGTAAGAGTTGGGGGATGAATCCTAGAATTTCCGGCAGTAGTACGGAGGGCACTGTCGGTCCGTTCATGTCGAGGCTTTCAGAAAGCTAGTATTCAGCCAATGGGTGCGATATAAGGCAGCAGAAGCGATTGCAGAGCGGCGATACCACCACAAGAGGAAGCACAGGAGATGGAGCTTGAAAGAAACGCGACTCTACGCGTCTGAATGTGTGGCGTGGAAAGGGCGCGCGTAGTCACAATCACGACGGATGTCACGGAAATCTCTGGGTCCTTTCCTCCTTTCCGCGTACCCTTACCCTCCTGGAACCGTCCCTTCGTTTTGCAAGCATTCCATGCCTGCTCGGACCACTCTGGAGCAGATTAGGCTGGACACTGGTACCGAGTGCTTAAATCCTTGCCAGAACCATGATACAGACATATCGCAGAGGAGACTTGGAGGAGACTGCTTTTATGCGAGCGAGGCTTGCCAGCTCCTGTTGCAGGCACCAGACTCTCGTAACAAGGAGATTGACCAGTTGTTGCACCGGAAGATTGCGACCATTCAAGCGGAAGAAGTACTGGACGATCGCGAATTGATGTACCGGCATGTCTCCTGGCTGCGACTGTTCTCCTGGATATAGCCTCTTTCGTGCCGGTACATGCATCTTCTGTCCGACACACTCCCGACAATTGGCGCCAACCATAAATCCGCTCACCTGACTGGGGTCAAGTGAGTCCCGTTAACGCCATCGACTGGAACGCAAGGTTATTATTAGCTACTCTCGGAGTCCCCTCGCATTCCTTCCGCTGCAGCAGTGCTGCACCTCGAAATGATTGATTTTGGTATCTGGCTAGTGTCGGCTTGCTTGGCCAGCTCCCTTCGACCAGTTTACTGTCTGCCATGACAGGCAAAGGCGTTGCTCAGCCCGATACCGACATTCAGGCCTATCTTGGCCTACGAGGAAAGCCGCTCATTTACGCAATCACGTTTGCCTGCTCTCTTGGTTTTCTCCTGTTCGGCTATGATAACGGTGTCTTCTCCGGCCTCACAACGGATCCCACTTTTCTCGCTCAACTCTCAAATCCGAATGCAACGCTGCTTGGATTCATCGTGGCTGTCTATGAACTAGGATGTCTCTTCGGAGCTCTCATCTGCGCCTGCTGGGCCGAGAATTTTGGCAGGAAGACCGTCTGCTCCGCAGGTTCCTTTATCCTCATTCTTGGTACGATAGTTCAAGCGACTAGCTATGGCCGCGCCCAAATGATCGTGGGCCGGATTATAACTGGGGTTGGTATGGGATTTATCACCAGTACAGTACCCATCTATCAGTCTGAGACTACTGTAGCAAGTTCTCGCGGTCGAATGATAGCGGTGCAGTTGTCGACGTTGATCGTTGGGATAGTTATTGCCTACTGGATAGACTATGGCATGTCACTCAAGTCAACGTCCATCCAATGGCGCTTCCCAATTGCATTCCAGATAGTCTTTGCAGTCGGCTTGATCGCGATGTGCAGTGTTCTTCCTGGTAAGGAGCGGTATCACCTTGCTTTCCGTCCTTCGATTTTACCTATGAGATATTCAGAGTCGCCACGTTGGCTCGCTGCCCATGGATATACGGAGAATGCTCTTCAAGTTCTGAGCTCGCTGCGCAACCTGCCACCCAGCTCCGACCTCGTCTCATCCGAATTCCAAGACATTCAAGCCGCCATTGCTCTCGAGCGAACGTCCACGGGATCATGGAAGGACGTCTTCTCGGATGGTGGCATAATGGGCTGGCAGCGCACCCTTATCGCCTGCACCGTCCAGACCATCCAACAACTCACGGGCACGAACATGATCGTATACTACGCTCCGTACCTCATCCAAAATTCCATTGGCCTGACACGACACGACTCCCTGCTCATCTCTGGTGGGATGCAGTTCTTTTTCCTTGTGATGTCCTTCCTCCCGTGGATACTGCTGGACAAGATTGGGAGACGCCGTTTGTTTGTTTTTGGCGGGATGGGGTTGGGCGTTTGCATGTTGGCGTCTGCGATTTTGATCAAGCTTGGAGGACGAAACAACGGGATTGGCGCTGTTGTCATGTTGTATTTGTACCAAGGATTCTTCACCATCGGGTGGATGTCCAATATGTGGTGCTATCCCAGCGAGTAAGCTTGCCGCCTCTCCTGTCCACGCACTACCACTGAATTTTCCTCGCTGCAGGATCCTTCCAGTTCGCAACAGACAACGTGGCGGTGCCCTGTCCGTCGTATTTCAGTGGCTCACGACCTTCCTGGTCGTCGAAATCACACCACCGGTGATTTCCAACATCGGCTGGCGGACCTACATTATCTTTGCTGTCTTCAACTTCGCGAACGTTGTCATCGCATGGTATTGGTTCCCTGAGACGGCCGGGCGCACCCTCGAGAGCATAGACTATCTCTTCGCTGGCTCGGGGAGCGTGAGGGAGGTCGTTCTCAAGTCGATGGATGCCCAGGAGTACGGCCCTGATTTGCGGGGCGCTATGGGAGGAGACCCGTCTGGCAAATGGGTGAAGGACGAAGGCACTGAGAAGGTTACTGATGCTTAACTGCTCGTTCGCACGATCTTCATAAGTCGAGCCCTGGGCGAGTTATCATATTGTTCGTGATGGTTCAGCTTCAACAGCATATCACTAGTAACGTTCTGCTCCCTGAGTATCCTCGCGGAAGGAGCCCATGCGGCATCATCGATCATCCTCTGACAGTTTATGAAACGCCTCCAGTATCAGTAATTAATGCGTTAACGTTCATCGTCGGTAATCATGATATGCTCACTGTCGTTGACTGTGAAGTTGCATGCACTGCGATAGTATTCCCTGACTTCTGCAGAAAAAATATTCTAGCAATACACATGCATTAAGCGAGAATCGAACTCGCGGCCAGTCGATGGCAACGACTGAGGTTACCACTACCCCATTAATGCTTGGGCATATTGTCTGTTTAAATATATATCAAGCAACTACATATCACAACAAGGCTTCTGTATGGAAACTCTCCATTGACAGAAGGTTGATGACAGAAGGTTGATAGCGTGAACAGCCTGTGAAATAGAAATTTCATCACAGCGTCGAGGAAGGGCACGGAGGCTGGATCTTCTGATCTTAACGGCCGTAATAATCTTGGACTGCTGTCAGTCATTCAAAGCTTGTCTAACACCGCAGATATGGCATCAGGCTAGACATCCCGTTTCCAAGCGCGACACCCCAGTGACACCTCGCCAGAGACCCAAGGGCTTGCGTGCTGTTATACCCAGATAACGTCTGCAAGACGCAATCGAGCAATATTTGATCCTTGCTTGCAAGCCTCTCACCACGGCCGTCTCTCCCATCTGCTCCTCCACGAAGTCCCTCGAAGCAGGATACAGCTAGTCGTCGATCCAATGTGATCGTAGCATATTCGCTGAGTTCGAACAAATACCCCTCCGCTGACTTCAATGCTTGGCAAGACAAGCCACATGGAAGAAGGGCAATTCCTAACTTCTATCTGCCTGAGCCTCCGTTGGTACCTTTTCTGCACTGTCTGGCCGACTATCAGGCTCTTGATGGATACGTATACTGCTCAGGCCCTATCTATCCACCTCCAATATGCTACTGCGCCATATCTGCCCTGAGCTTGCCAGCTCTCCCATAGACTATAGCGACAGGCCCAGTACGCAATGCGGGGTTAAACGAGATCACGTTGCCAACCACAGCGATGCCAAGAGAAGGTGAGATCCGGATATCGCTTTGACCGAGTACGCGCCCGGGCCCCCCGCTTCCGATTCTCTCCTCCCGACCGCCTTGTAATACTCGCGAGTCTTCAGATACAGCAGATGGCACAAAGGATTCTCCAGGTGGCTGCGAGAACGCTCTTATCTCTCCATGCGTTGCTCGTCATATAGCAAGCGCACCCGTGCATGGTTACCTTGCAATCTATGACTAACGGCGACCTGGACGCACCCTCCTCGTCTTTAAAAGCAACCAAGCTGCATGATGGCAACCCAGGCGATTGATCCTCTCGTCTTCGAGCTCCCTCACTTGAGACTCCAGTAGCAAACTTGCTGTAGGAACCATGTTCTCTGCTAAGAAACTCCTCGCGTCGGTCCTCCTCGCAGTTACCTTTGCTTCTGGCACTCTCGCCGCTCCCTGGGATGCGTCGGCAAAATACGCCACCCATCGCGTGAGGGAAATCTCTCGGGATCTTAAGCTCGAGACGTACCACCCCGAGTCCTCGTATGAGGTAGGCGGCGAAATAGCGTATCGACGTAGGCCTGTACTGACTGATGGCCATTATTACAGACTTATGGTGCAGGCATTGATCACCCTCTGTCCAAGCGTGCCGACGCCAGCATTGAGGAGTCCACGGTTTCATTTGTGTCCTCCAAGCTTGGCGTCTCCGCGGACAAGATCCAGTACAAGTCTGGCTACGATGCTGACATGCACTCCGTTGCCTACGTGAAGCAGCACCATGTATGTAACTGTGATTCTTTAATATATTCATTTACTAACTGCGTTTTACACAATAGGATGGCGTTGCTTTCGCTAACGCCGTCGCGAACGTTGCCTTTGGCAAGGACAACAAGGTCGTCGCTTTCGGTTCTTCCTTCGTCAATCCCAGTAAGTCTCACAAGAACGCGTTTCATGCTCGTGCTCTTACACACCTGTCTTATCTAGCGAGTATTGCTGCCTCGACTCCGTCCATCTCCGTCGAGGACGCCATTGCGAGTGCCGAGTCGACTCTGGGCGGCAAGTACAACGACTGGCCCGCCACGCTCGAGTACCTTGCGCTCGCTGACGGCTCCGCCGCCCTCACTCATGTCGTCCAGGTCCAGAACGCTGAGACTGGCGCATGGTACGAGGCATTCGTGGACGCTCACAGCGGTGAGGTTCTCTCGGTCACTGACTTTGTCGCCAAGGCTTCGGTATGTTCCTTGTGCGAGATGATCAGCCGTGAACAAGTCTGATCCATTACACAGTACCGTGTTATCCCTATCCAAGAGGAGGACCTTACAGATGGCTTCCAGACTTTGACAGACCCTCAGAATACTGCGTCCTCTCCTTTCGGCTGGCACAGCGACGGTACGACTAGCACGACCGTGACTGCGTACGTCCATACGTTCCAGATGGATGAGTCACTTTATTGAGTACCCATATGCAGTGGCAACAACGTCATCACCTACAAGGGCAGCACCAGCAGCACCGCCTCGCAGAGCTCTTCTGGCCTCAACTTCGTCTACACCCAGAACCCCAACCAGGCCCCTACTGCTGCTGCCAACCTGAACGCCGCGAAGGTGAACGCCTTCTACGTCGTCAACACGATGCACGACATCTGGTACCAGTACGGATTCACCGAGAGCGCCTACAATTTCCAGAACAACAACAACGGTCACGGGGGTAGGGCCAATGACCGTGTGACGGTCTCTGTCCAGGATTCCGCTGGGGTGGACAACGCTGATTTCTCTACTCCCGCTGAGTACGTGATCTCCATTAATGCATTACATGCTGGGTCTGATTTTCCTATCTTTCCAGCGGTCAGTCCGGCCACATGAGGATGTTCCTCTGGGACTACACCAGCGTAAGTCCAGCTGTCTACTACACATTAAGTAAGCCGTCTAACGTCTCTCCAGCCCGAACGTGATGGTGCCCTCGAGGACGACATCGTTGTCCACGAGAACACCCACGGTCTTACTAACCGTATGACTGGAGGCGGTACGGGTCGTTGCTTGCAGACCACCGAGGCCGGTGGTATGGGCGAGGGCTGGTCTGATGCGATGGCTGAGTGGACTGAGCACTCCAGCTCTTCCGTTCCAGACTATGTCATGGCCACCTATGTGACCGACGACTCTGCCGGCATCCGGAACTACCCCTACTCGACATCGGCGTCGACCAATCCCCTGCGGTACTCAAGCATCGGACAGCTCAATGAGGTTCACAACATCGGTGAAGTCTGGGCAAACATGCTGCACAACGTCTACGCTGCCCTTGTCAGCGCGCACGGCTACTCCTCCACTGCCAAGACCGACGCCACTGGCACAGCTGGCAACAACGTCTTCCTGCACCTCTTCATCGATGCTTTGGCCCTCCAGCCTTGTAACCCGACTTGTACGTGTGTTTATTCATCTGTTATGCCAGATGCTGATCCGCCCTGTAGTCGCGACTGCTCGTGATGCCTGGATCCAGGCGGATGCCAACCGCTATAGCGGTGCTAACAGGTGCACGCTCTGGAATGCGTTTGCCAGCCGCGGCCTTGGTGTCAACGCGAGGAACTACAGGGACGACACTACTGTTCCTTCTGGCTGCTAGATGGAATGGAAAAGTAATAAATGACCGGATGATCTGATGTGATGTAGAATCTGTAACAATTCCAGAACGTATTCATTTTGGTTTATGCCTAAGTCGGATGGCTGGCATTACTACCTATTGCTCTACAACTACTTGGGTCAAAGGTCAGACTAGGTTCATACGGGATGTCTGCAAACTTTTCGGTGCAAATCATGGAAGACGGGGCTCCTAATGGTCGAAGTAGCCGTCACTGACGACGGCTGCCTCAAAATGGGGGCCTTAAGTATAAAAGTTCCTAGTATTTGGCCCTAGAGAAACTACCCCGGTCTCCGGGGCATCTATCGTTATGCTAGCATGAGCTGTGCCACATGTACACGTGGGCGCTATCGCGTCGGTGGCGCAGCGACGCGCTTGGTTCATTGGTCTCCGCCGCCGTTCATGCATGCATGGCTATGGCAGTCTGAGTCTTCTCCCGAGTCAATCTGCCACAAAAAATGCCAGACGGACACACGTCTCGCGACTTTCGTTGCAGTTTCGACTGGCAGAAGCGGGTGTGACGATGCTCAGCGTCAAGACGTAGTGTCAGCCGCAGGGTGCGGCTGGCAGTCCATTTCACAATTTCAGGTATATGAACCCAATTGATTCTGTCTCATCCTCCTCACCACCTGCATCCTACTCCCACTTACCCTTACTGTTTTAACCCCCCATCTCTATCTTATTATCAATGGCTCCCTCTGCTCGCTTCGCTGCTTTCAAGGCTTCTAACAAGGAGACTTCAAAGCAGTCTATTGAACTTTCTGTCAACATCTCTCTCCCAATGCCTCTTATGCGTGGCAGTGGCAAGCCTCGTCAAACGCCCTCTACCAGTTCTCGCACAGGCCTCTTCGGGCTGCGACGCAAGAACACTTGCTCTGGCGACGATAAGGAGAACGCCGGTCCTACTTACAAAGTTCGCGCTTCTCGCCGCGGCCAGGCCACCCCCGCCAAGGACGAGGACGAGGACGGTTATTTCGTGATCAACGCGAAGGACCACGACGGCGCTTGTCTTCCGACGCTGCCCAGCTCGCTCACCACGCGCGACTTCGTCCTTGTCGAGGACGAAGCGGACTTCAAGCTCTCCGGGTCCATCAGCCAAGAGTACGAGCTGGTTGCGCTCGACTGCGACTTCGAAGAGGACAAGTCGATCGCTTCGACCGCCACCCTCGCTGGGTCTACCTCCCTCCGTATTGCTAACCTTAACTCTTCTACCTCGCTCATTAACCTGGACTCTTCCGCTTCTATTGCATCGTTGCAAGCGGAGGCCATCCAGGTGCGTCTGTCTCATCATTCATCCTTCGGTGATTATTAACCAAGGATCATTAGATCGAGGAGACCGAAGACGGCACGACATACGAGATCCCCGTCCACATTCCCGCTCAATTCTCTATGCACGCCATCGCCGAGGAAGAGGAAGAACCCCAACCCGATATCCAACTCCTCGCCTCGGCGACCTCGCACGTCTCCCTCCGCTCCTTCTCCTCCAGCGCCTCCTCCATCCGGCCGCCGTCCGGCCTCCTCGACAACATCGTCAAGTTGGAGATGCTGGTCGAACAGCACGCTGCGAAGAAATCCGAACGACACGGCTTGCCCGACATCGTCCTCTTCGCTCCGGAGGAGGAGGGCGGCGAGCGGATCCAGTTGCTGCCCGCCACCGCGGAGGGGAAGAGGGTCGAGCTGGAGATGGACCTGAAGCGGGAGACGTTTGAGGTGATCGAGCGGACTATCTCTCTTAACTCCCACGTGAGTCTCCTACTCCCTTACCCCACGCCATTTACTCAATATCACTGTAGAGCTGCCCACCTTACTACGAGAACCCGAAGTTCCTCACGATCCCCGGCTGGGCGTACACGCGCCGCGAGCGTCAGATGGAGCGCAAGTATAGCGCGGTCCAGGAGCAGACGATGGCGATCGTTTTCGAGCCGAGTTCCTCTTCATCTAGCAGTTACGGAAGCAAGAAGGCGGGGACCATAAGGGTGTTCGTGGAGAAGATCAAAGGCAGGGCTGGCGGCCAGACGATGCAGATTGTGGGCATGAATTAGGTGTGTTGGTTGGCTCAGGATTAATGTGGCCGCAGGCTGACGGGGTGGGTCAGATGCTTGCAATGGACGGTGATGATGGCGATTGTGAACGTTGATGTTGATGTTGCTGGCTCGGTTTCTTTTTTCTGCGGGTTATAGTCACCGGTTAATGGGCTATTGGGCTAAGACTCGGACTAATTCTTCTTGGATATCGGCGGACCTTGGACCTTCTTGGACACACTTATAATACTACGCATACATACACGGACTGTACACACCCGTAATCTTCGCTGACCTTTCTTCTTCCCTCCTCTAATCCAGGACTTCTCCTTTTCCACGGCGGCAAGCCTTCTGCGTTCTCGCATTGGTGCGTCGCCTGTTTTCTGTGCGGCTGACACTGGCACTGACACGCTCTCAATTTGACCCTCAGGGCTGTGATGCGGGGAAGGTCGAAACCAAGGGCGGATGGCCGGTGAGTTCCCTTCTTTCCCGTACTCGTACTCATCATCTGACCTTCCGACTTCTGTAGACCGCTCGTGCTAGTAGGCTGGATCTGCGGAGCTTTATGGGGGACCGACAGATGCGCACCCTTTCCGCGATAATGGATGACGCTGAGTCCCCTTCCCTTTCCGTGCCACTTTGAGTCGATTGCCCTCCCCATTTGCAGATGTTGTGTTTCCTGTAGGTTTAGAAACGAATCTGCGAGCTTGGAGTCGTCAACCGGTGAGTATATGCGCTTCTCAACTGCGACACCATACTCACTGACTGTCTTCCATAGTAGAAAGGCAATCTTTTGGGAAATTGGTGTTGGCGTCCCCAGTAAGTTCTTCCTTCCTGCAATGTGTAACTCGATGGCTAATACGAAGCGTAGAGCTTGGGCCTATCATGCTTAGTAGGGGTAATACCCGTACAGCAAGACATATCTTTGGGTTCTGGGGGTAGGAACTGCTCAAGGAGTGATATCCGAACTGCAGCTTCCTTTATATCCATACAGTGGGGGCTGCCTGAGGGGTGAAACCCGAACAGCAGCCTCCTTCCTGATGGCTGGATCGTGGTATTGCGATAGGCTAGACGGCGTGTCCCCAACCGCGCTCGTCGTGCCGTGCAACCTCGGTCCGACATGCTCGCGGCTTGCCTGAGCAGGGTGACATCTCCTCGTTGGGTCGCTTCGGCGTCTCCTCCGGGGAGCATCACTGACATGGAGCTCAGTTGGGTTCGCTTCGGCGTTCTCTTCTGCATACTTCATCAGAAATTTTTTAACCTCTTCAGTTGGTTCGCTTTGGCGTTCCCTTCTGAATCCGCGCCCTGGTTGGGTCGCTTCGGCGTTTCCTTCTGGGGTGCATCACTGAGACACGCTGGTCGTGTCGAAGTACCACTTGGTGGTTCTCTTGTGCACACTTGAACCCAATTTTTTCCGCCCCTTTCTCTTGAGCTTTGCTTCGGCGAGCTCTTGCGAAAAGAACTCCCTTGATGTCGGACGAGCATGGCTGGACATGATGAGGAGTCGTTCTTACAACTTGAAGCAAGCTCTTTTGTAGCTGTTTCTCCAACGCGTCCGGAGTTATCATCGCCAAGGACCAATCAGCGTCAACCCGTCAGCGCCGCCTCTTACAGTGTTAAGCTTAGCCCGTTGCCAACGACAAATCGCTCAGTGGCTACAGGGAGCAAAAACCGTTCGCTTATGAATTCATCTACATGGCCATGTTAAAGTACTCTGGCACAAGGTGCCTATGCGTGAAGGTAGCAGCAGATGGGCAACACGCCAAAGTATCATGGTCTCAAAGCGGACGTCTCCAGGTATTGTAAGGAGCCTCAGGCTTCGACTATATATCTTATATGTGCGGGACGGTGGCACAGTAAGTAGCATCTTCATCATGCTCCTTTACGCGACAATGGGGTGCCCATCGCTCCTCGAACCTTCCCGCGAGTCTAGTGCTGGTATCAGGTATGACTGTTGCACATTCCACTTCGTTCATGCCTATTCATCAGCTCATTCAGTTTGTCACCCATCATCTGCGCCGTGTCCTTGTCGTTGATCGTCCCTTCTGCTTCGATAATCTCCACCTCCCTCCCGCTCTTCCGCAGACCATCCTTTAGTGCCTCCACAAGCGCGCTGTCCGCTTCTGGATCCCAGAAGGGTCCGCCCTCAACATCTACGCCCGACCAGCCTTTCTTCGGTATGACGACTGCCAAAGGGCCATGCCCTTGCGACAGGCGCTCTGCCATCTTGCGTCCCATCTCGCGACATTCGGATGGTGATGTGCGAAGCAGGGTTATGCTCGAATTGTGCTCGTGCAAAGTACGCTCGGCGTATTTCTCTGGCACACTCGAGCGTGGTCCAAAATTACACTGCATTCAGTGTCTGGCTCAGTACATACTGCTCCCTAGGAAGTAAGACGTGTCACTGACCATGTCAAGAGCGCCTAGTGAGACTACCTGAGGTATACCTGCCTCACCGGCAGCAGTCAGACGGGTAGGTCCCGCGGATAGAATCCCACCACATTGTTCATCGGCAAGTTCTGACGTGGTTATATCAAGGACAGCGTGAAACCACTATTGAAGGGCATCCCTCCTCAGTTACATACAAGGGTTCCCATGAATTCGAGCTCACCTTCTCAGCGATCAGCCTCTCCATCGTTCTTCCGCCAGAGCCAGTGCAATGAAAGACAACAGGCTCATACAGCTGTTGGCCTGACTGTGAGTCCTTGAAGCTCCGGAGTCTCTCGCAAGCAGCGTTCACACCGGGTGTTGTTAGTCCGAACATAGTGACGGCGACCATATATTTCGCATCGCCGCCGGGAGCATTCGACGTACTCGACTCGGTGTATTCCTTGCACGCATATGCCATTCCCGCCATAGCAGATGCGGCGTGCGTCAAGATTCGAGAGGATAACACGTTGAGGGAGCCTGAAACATCCGCTTGAAAAAACATCGTTTGGGCTCTCGCCTCGAAATCTTGCGTATCGACACACCTATGGAAGGCACCAGGCAGATATCGCTATCCCCGACATATGGCCTCGTGTCCCCGCTTGCCATCGTAGAAACACACATCTTCGGGATTCCAATTTTGATATCTCTCATGACGTCGCAGACAAGGCTAGTGGTAGTCGAGCCACCCATGCCCATCATACCATGTAATTCCCCCTCTTGAGCGTACCTTCGAGCAATGTGAATGGCTCCGGAGGTCATCAGCTTCAGTGCCTCAGCGCGGGGGAGACCGCGAACGTGCGAGAGGCTGGTGTCAGTAGCAGAACATACTGACGGAGGAGGGTAGGCCGCCTCCTGGGATAGTTCGGTCTGGTGCTGCATTATGTAGCGGACACAGTCAATAAAGAAACAAGCGAGGAGAACGGGCATGACACACCTGGATCGAAGTATCAATGATGGTCACCTCGCACCCCTTGCTCTCCAGCAGCTCCTTCACAAACTTATGTTCTGCCTCCTTCGTGTCGAGGAAACCTATGAGGAGGACTACCGGTTTAGCCATGGTAATTCACTAAGCAGTGAACTGGGATGCCCATGACTTCTCAGCGGAGTTCACTTATAGTAGGACGTCATAGCTTGTCGCTGAGCGAAGCCGCTGCTCTGGTTAGAAATAGAAGTCTCCGAAGTCCGTCGGTTAGTACGGTCAGTTTTTCCGGAGGACGTGAATACGGAACGAGCAGTCACGGGGACGGAAAGTGGCGCCGCTAATGCCCACCTTACGCACAGTCGACTCTTCCGGCTTTCAGTTGAACGTCTGCCATAGTGTGAAGTCAATAGCTCATGCGTTCCAAGCGGGATCATGTATACCTGTCAGAACTAGCGCCGCGAACTTGCCTGTATGTAGCAGCACGTTAATAACCCCGACTCCCTGCGGATACCCGAATACCAATGACGTACCAGAACTACTTCAATAGCTTGTCGTTCTCGAGCCTGCGCGAGGCTCGGGTACACGGTGCCTAACATAGCTGCGTGGAAACCTGCGATCCGATCATCGTCGGTCAACTTTCCCACTGTTCCACTAGTCGAGCAGGAGTACCGCGATGCCATAGGTATAGAGCAAGCATCCAAGATCAGCACTGAGTACTGAGCTGTTGAAAGCTCGTATCGTTTCTCGCCTGAAGAGGGACGCCACTAGTGAGCAGGAAATCCCAGGCTCCGCAGGACTTTGGGATGCAGCAATGTTAACGGCCCGCTGGAGTTGCTGCCAACTCACGAATCGCAAGGTTAAGGTCGAAAGTCTACTGCAAAGACGACTGAATTAGTGAAGCGAATTTACGTGTGCAGAGCAAAAATACGAGCACTGACCTACAACACCATGGATACTAGCGCAGCTGCCTGAGACAGTCTTTGACGCATCGACCAAGACAATGCTGGATCGCAACTTTGCCATACATGGCTACTGGTATGAAATGCATGTGTAATGCCAAACATCGGACTCGAGTAGGACAGAATGAGCCCATTAAAAGGAGTACTTCCTGTCTGTCAACATAACAGGCCGGACGCCGGACGTTACCTCAGACTCTTGGAGTTGGTCGGAATTGCACGAGCGAAGATGAGGTAGCGACAAACTTGCCCGAGACATAAAGCATGACATGGTCATATGATATCATGGGCCAAATGCGAGCGACAAGCATGCGTAGCAAGGACGAACCCATCAGAGGAACGTATCCTCACAAGTTTTGGGTACAACCACCCTCTCCCATCATATCTCCCCAAGTCAACACTCATGCAGACTTCTTCACTGACTTCCTAACCGCGTCCCTCCGGCTCTTCTTGAGAACCATGACGTTGAAGCGGTCAAAATCGCTGAGCTTGCGGCGTGTCTCAACGGCGGCGCGCTTCTGTGCCCATGAAGACTTGGCCCACTTATCGAGAGTAGCTTCCTTCTCGAGCTGCTTGCGGATGACACCGGTACCTGCGCCGCGGGGCAGCTTGGTGAGGACGAGGGGCGTGAGGGTGAGATGACGGTACGGGAAGGATTGGCGGGGAACGCCTGTTAAAGGACCGTCGATGATCGCCTATGGTGGTAGTTCCAGTAAGAATGTGAGCTGCGTATTGATGTGATTCCAAGCGCACCCTGTTGTGGTCGATGATCTCTGCGATCACAGCAACGGAACCAGCATGGGGGCCAGAGTTGAGGAGGACGACTGGAGGGAAATGTTAGTTTCCGAAGACCGCTCGAACGACCGCTTTACGCACCCCGGCCGACCTCGACGAAACGCTTAAACACAGAAGGCTGATCCTACACATGAGTCGTCAGCATTGCATGCTCACATACGCACAATACGGTCAAAATTCCAATATTCCGAGAGTCCATCCTCTACCGTGCATCCGACCAAGCCAGAGCACATCCACCTCATAACCGTTCGAATCAACCTTCCCACTCGTCCACCCGCCGATGACACAGTCAAGGAACGACATAGCACTCACCGGCATGGTAAATGTTGAGAGTCTTGAGGTTATATGGCCGTTGTCGCTGTCGCCTTCGTCGATGAGGGTACAATCTATGCCGCCCGATTTGGAAGGCGCCCGCTCTCTTTCGCACGGGGGGGCAGTCCGCGTTTGTGGCTAGCCAAATCAATCCTATGGGTTTCCTCAACCTTGTGCTGGACCCTGTATATCGCTCGTCGGGCTAGTGTACTCAGGTGCTCCGGACTGCTGCATACTACCGCAGCAAGGGGACACAACACGACGCGTGCTTAGCTAGTCTTCCGCCTTACTGTGTCCGTCAACCTCGTTCAGCAGTTTCGACTTTCATTAGCAGATTCTTCAATATGTCCATGCTGCCGGACGTTCTGGGAGCCAGCGATGAGGCGACCCATTCAAAGAAACCCATACCTAAATGGGTTCCGGTTACGCTTGTGAGTCGTCTTGAGCGCTGTTTAGTCCGCTCGATCTCACCACCTAAGCTAGCTTGCAGTCATGACCGCAAGCGTGGCATTGCCGGTCTACCTTCTGAAACGTCACCAAACGAAGTACTTGTCCCAGGCAAGCGCGCCGCCAGCCCGTAGGAATGTCAAGGGACAAGCTCTTGGGACTCGGCCGTCTCTTCTGGCGGATGTTCAACGTCCTGCTCGGCGTCCTGAACAAAGTACCATGAGTCCTAGAACCGCACGGCACCATGCACAGACAGAGCTTGATGACGGTTTCAACGCTCCGTTGCATGGGCTGAAAGCATTCGGGATTGCCACCCTCGGGGTCTGGACGTGCGCTGCAGTGGGCGTATGGGGCGTGAAGGCATACACGGGTGTCCAAAATGCGAGTCTTGTCTATGCCATGTGTCATATTCTCTTCCTAACCTGGATGTTTGTCTGTCGGATAGATGCAAGAGTTCAATGTATACATGCGCCAGACTCTCCTGACTAAAATGCCCTGGCTCGCGGCGCGTCTCCACGCGCCGGTTGCTCCTGATCCGGGCTACAATTTGCCTACACCAACGACACTCACTGCTGCGTCTTCAGATGCTGCCCATCCTCCCCCGACGAATGAGACCACAGCCCCATGGACATGGTCTAAAGCGGAACAACGCCTAAGAACAGCTTTTGACGAACGCGGATTTTCTGGGTGGGCGGAAGCAGTGCTTCGGGAGATGGAAGAAGAGGCTAGAATTGAGGGAATCAAGCGCGGCTTCGATTCTAATGCTGATAGGAGTAGTCGAGAGTAGTGTCAACGGTAACGTACGGGCTGTCGCCGCTGCAAGATGCGGCGCTTCTTCCCGTACATGGCCCTTGACACCAGCTATCGCTTGCACTATGCATGATTTTAAGCAACCGACGAGGTAAATATTTCGCTGTTGGACATCCTTCGAATTTATCATACCAGACACAGTGTCCTTCGGTAGTTCCGGACGTCCTGCCGGATCCTCCGCGCCTCGTGTCAAGCCTCGTGTCAAGCCTGTGAACACGTGATTTCACTGCATTCGATACGTACCACCGCTTGTTATCCCGCCAATCGGGCTCAACCTGTGCTTATGTCTCATCGCTCCATGGGTATGCCGGCGTCTGGATCCCAACAGAGAACCCGACCAAAGCCTGCTTATCATCACTGCACCGATCTCTGGTTTGAAGATGGAAATGTGGTGTTCCAAGCGCAGACGACGTTCTTCCGCGTGCACCGCGGCGTCCTGGCAGCGAACTCCTCCGTGTTTAAGGACATGTTTTCGTTCCCACAGCCGGCTAATGCGAATGTCATACCCGAAGTCGAGCTTCACGATACTGCGAAAGAGGTGGAGCACTTCTTCAAGACGATCTTCATCGCGGGGTGAGATGTCCCATCGCTCCTGACTCTTTAAAGGCTGAAACTGGTGGTTTAGGTACTATGACAGACATTGCAAAACGGATTTTGAGGTCGTTGCAGCTGTCCTGCGGCTTAGCACCAAATACGACGTACCGAGCTATAGGCAACGGGCTATCAAGCAGCTCGCCCTTGTCTTCCCGACGACGTTGGACGCGTGGAAGTCAAGGGAACGACGGTCACGCCTATACAGCAGCTTCATCGAGAATGCCGGCGCGGTCGTAGGATTAGCACGCGAGACCCATGTCCGCGCCCTAATACCATCGGCCATGTACACATGCTGCGAGATGGGCACTGAAGCGATACTCAAGGCGAAAGCCGATCCTGCTGCGTCGAAGTTGGGTCTGTCGAGCTATGACAGACGATGTTGCCTCCTGGGTCGGCAGAAACTCGTCAATGCTTGGCGCGCGGAGCTCTTCTCCAGACGGGGTCTTGCCCCGGACTCATATGACCTCTTTGCCTGGTTCGAGGGCGCGAAGCACCAGGTGTGCCACGCGGCTAGGCTGAAGTGGCTGGCACGAGAGGATGTGTGGAAGATGGCCTTTGGGAGTGAGTGGTGCACGCCTCTGCAGACGACGAGGCTCGAAGTGCGGGACGAGGTCTGCGCCTCGTGCGGGGATGCGTTTCTTGCTAATTTGGAGAGGGTGAGGGAGCTGATATGGGAGAGCCTACCTCAGTTCTTCGCGCTCTCAGATTGGGCGATTTTGCGTGAGGAGCTGAGGGAATGCTTGCAAGATACCTGACATTAACCCTTTGGCTGACTCCGCGCTCCTTGTAACTGACTCCATTCTGCGTGTCGTAACGATTGCTGGATAATACCCATGTCTTACTATATGGTTCATTTGAAGGGAGGCGTTGACTGGAGTATGAAGCCTGGAGGTGTTAGTTATTGGGGCCCGCGGTATTTGGCCGTCTTGCCTAACACGATTGTGGCGGGACACCATGGAAAGCGTGTCCACCATGAGGACTTATGTATATCCAGATCATAATCCAATCCTATCTTGAACCGGCCGTGGGCATACTTCGTATTTGAAACTTCACGTTCTCATACTGCCATGATTGATCCCGAAGCCTGCAGGTTCGTATCTTGCCACCAGCAATTATTCAGGTTCTGACTCATGCTGCACAGATGTCGGCCATAGGTTCAAATCATTCAACGCGCAGCACGACAGACGGTGTCTATGAGCGGGGCGAACCATGGTTTGACGACGGCAACGTGATTCTCCAGGCGGAGTCCACACGTTTCCGTGTGTATCGCGGTGCCCTGGCTCTGAACTCTCCCGTATTCGCTGGTTCCTTCCCTCGCAATCGTGGGCCTCAAGTACCCTCATCTACCGCGGTATACCGGCTGCAAGTTCAAGCCATCGACCTGCAGCATTTTTTAAAAGCTATCTTCGTTCCAGGGTTCGTTGTCTACTTCGCTGGCCGGGCATCAGCGCTCATGAGATTAGTTATTACCAGAGGAAATTGAAAACAGACTACGATGCTACAATATCGATTATCCGCCTCAGCACGAAGTACCAAGTTGAATACTTTCGTCAGGATATCGTCGCAAATCTTGTCATTGCTTACCCCTCCACTCTGGCCGCATGGGACAAGAGATCCAAAGTAGAGGCATACCCCTCAACTGTGGCGCAGAGAGCAGTAGACGTCTTACGACTAGCACGAGAGATCAACGTCCGCGCCCTCATTCCAGCAGCACTATATCAATGTTGCGAAAACCCACTTGAGGTCATCTTGGACGGGATACATCAACCTGACGGGGGGACAACACGTTTATCACCGGAGGACGAGGAGATATGCATCCTCGGCCGAGAGCGCATTGTCGAAGCCTTCCGTGCGAGATTATTCTCCGAAAGCCAGCTCGTTTCAAGCGGTCCCGGTTTCCTCGCTAGCAGACACGTACCCTGCGATTCTGCTCGACTTCGTTGGCTTTACAAAGACGAGGTTTGGGAGATGGCCTTTGGCTATGACTGGTTCAAGCCGTTGCACACAGAGTGTCCTATTCTAGGACCTGGCGTGTGCCCTTCGTGCCAGAATGCATTCGCTGCCACCTTCCATAGGACGCGTTCTTTCATATGGGAGAATCTGCCAGGGTATTTTGGCTTACCGGAATGGTCGATCTTGCGAATTGAGCTGGATCACATTTTGAAAGAGAAGTAGGATAGCAGGGACACGGATCTAGCCAGGTTTTGGTTAGACTTTGGCATGCGACAGTCATGATATACATCGCGCGTTCTGGTTAGGTGCTATGACGAGAATAAATACATGATAGCACAACCAGTAGGACAAGTCATTGCTCGGTGTTTCGTCTCTGGACACCTTGATCTATTGTAGAGAAAGTCGGTTGCCATATGCAGCTATCACCAAGGGTATGACCGCGGTAGAAGGCGGTTGTCTATCCACGAATCTGTTGCCCATGAACTCGATGGTTCACGGACGAGACAGACTGTTCGTTAATCAGCTTATGTATATCTGGCAAATTCAATGGAATTCCCGACCTTTGCATGCGCTCTCTTCGGGGAGGCTACCTCCGAACTTCTGTCTTCCAGTCCAGGAGGCGGATGATAATAATCGTAATTCAGCCCCCTCCTTGGCTGCGGATCTCGTCCTCTGTACCCGCCTCCCGAGTAACTCGGCCTATAGCCTGCTCCAAGATAGCCGGGCGGATCTTCACTGCTCGCACTGGAGCCGTGGCTTGGGACGACCAGTCCGTGGACGAAGGTAGGTGATGGGTGTGAGTAGGGAGGCTGCCACTCGTTATCGTAAGATAATCCAGGGGACTCCGGCCTGCTGAAGCAGCAGTAGTAGTCCACTCTTGCTATGACGATGGCGACAAGAGCGCAAAGGACGGTGATGCCTGCATATCAAGTTCTGAGTCCCGTCACGCGCGGATTTCTTGTAGGAGGCGACTTACCAATGGCTAAACCGACCCAGGCGCCCACCGGCCACTTGGTAGTCGCTTGAGATGAAGTCTGCTCTTGCGCTTCCGCGAGCGCCGCGATTGATAGGAACGATGCAATGGTGAAGTGTAGAATCATGGTAGTATGCGCCGAAGCACAACTGTAAAGGGTCATATATTACACTGAGAGTCGGAGCAGTGCTCCACAGGCTAACGTCGGGCAGCATAACGGAGGAGATAACTGGATGATGCGACTCGAGGGAAAGTAACACGACACTCAGCCAAGGGAACTAGGCTTATCATATTGTAGTCGAGCACGGACGCCGATGTTGCCTATTCTGGCTGGCAAAGGGCTTCGGGCGCAGAACCAGGAGATACATATTTCGGAGCATCTATGGAAAGACATCTAGAAGGAGAATATGGCGAAGTCTGTTTTGCGCACCTGGCGCAGAGCAAATCTCAAGCTGAGGAGGACACCACCGGCAGAAATCAAGACAGCATACAATGCCACGCAAGATGGCGGTCGAGTTCTAATAAAAGCACTGCCTCCAAGATGCTTCCGGCGACTACGGCTTGGGAGCCATAAACGCCAGTTAAGTCAAAAGGACCAAGCATATAGAATTTGAGAGATGGTATGTTGAGATGAAGGGAGTCGGAAGCCAGGATGGCAGACGATGCTGGTGAACCGCACGCCAGCCGAGGGAACTGAAGATACAGGTCTGCGGTTGCAGGAAAGGATCGTAGTCAGATCATTAGATGAAGACGATCTAATCTTGGAAAGTTGCGGTTCCAGAGCGCGATATTGACAGCGCTCGCCCAGAACCACTCTTGGCCCTGGGTCGCTGCCGACCAACACTTCAGAACCTCCTCGTTACTGGTCGTCTTCCTCGACGCCTCTCGGACAACCAAACTCCTGAGAGAGCGTGCTCCCTGAGAGTACATCAGGTGGACTAGTCGTTGGTCGTTAAAGTATATATGGGTAACCGTCCTCGGGATCGAGTCTCTGATCGGTCGAGAGTTCGAAACTATGCCAAGCGCGGATGCAATCTGATGCAACTGGATGATGTTGCCGTCCGTGCAGCCCAGATGAGTCAGCGATGGCGCAAGGCGGTTAACCTCTGCCAATGCTGCAACTAGGTTGGACCCCTGCGATAGAATGTCATACGACCCGTTGAAATGGAGACGCCTCAGTTGAGCGAAGGGCTGCAGGGCTGCGGTGATGCTGTCGGTGGAAGAGTCGTATGTCCCGTATACGGTAAGCTCTCGGAGAACTGGCAGATCTGCGGGAGCGAAAAGGTAATTTCGGCCGTGACGGAGATCCAGGAAGAGAATCTCGAGGGTTTGTACCGCAATAGCGAGGATTGTTTTGATGAGGGCGTCCCTCTCTTGAACCTGCTCTCGGGGCCATCTGCCTCGCAGAGCTGCAGGCTGTTGACCAGCATCTTCAGAGTCTCCGGAAGATGCAGGGGTTACGTCGCTTATGAACAGCGATCGTATGCCAAGGCATGCTTCATTAGCAGCTATCGCATAGAATGCATGGAGCTGGTGCAATCCTTCCAGCTTTAGAGACTGGTATCGAACCAATTTGGACGCCTCTCGGAAGTAGCGGCACGTCCTAGAAAGAGCCCGAGCGGTAAATCCACCGTCTATGCATGCATATGCGAAGATGATGTGCCATGTTTCGACCGGTATACGTTCCATGAGGAGAAGCTCTGCTCGTCAGGGTCCAGGGTCAAGATGGTGAAGTCGCCGTAGTCGTGCTGCTCTCCGCAGAGTATTATGAAGCGCCCTAGTATATCTCACCAGGGAGACTGCTTCTGAGAATACCGTAGCCTTACAGCGATCCTATAACATGGTGAATTCGAGACAAGTCGAGGTCAGAAGTTACGCGTTACGAGCTAACAAGCGAGGATTTAATTGCAACCGCGCTCCTCCTTTGGTGATAAGGAGTATTTACTTACCGTGTGATACTATTAATTATCGTGAGAATTTTCTTTGCCCTTACCTCTCGCTTGCCGAGTCGCCTCGTCGATGTATACTGGGCAGGCTCACGGCCATACTATTTACCATGGATTGTAAGAACTGCGAGTTCAAAGCTAGGCAGTTTTACTGCACAGATTGTTTGCGCATGCAGTGAGTATCCAACCGATTCAGAGATATGGCTTTGTTGGATGAAATATGCCCAGTCTGCGTGATTTCAGAAGAAAGATACATCATGCAGCAGCGGAACGTGACGAGCAGGTTGCCAAAGCGTCTCGGTCTCTGGGTACGGTCGAGGAATCTCGAAGGAGGCGAGCAGACCTCGCGGAGAGCGAGACGCGCGTCCAGGAAGTTACTGCGGCATTGGCGAAACTCAGGAAGGAGAATAGTAAAGGTGAGTACTCCGATGCTACATACGTCCATCGACTCTGCCTACGTGCACCCACCTATATCAATCTACCTCCATTTCACACTCAAATGTATTGAAGCTCGTGAACGACTCAGGTCCCTCCGTGAAAGCCTCGCCACCCGGCGTCGTAACTTATCTGCAGCAAAGCTCATCCCTGCGACTCCGCTTGACTCCCTCATTGCCCGCGAATCTCAGGAACTGTCGGCATTATCAGATACTCTGGCAAGGGCTCGGTCGGGACTCGTACAGGAATTGGTCGAAGTGTTCCATGTCGTGGAGGTCGGCGGGAGACCGCCGATAGGTAGTAAAGCTGGTACGAAAGGAGAGTGGACCATCGGCGATCTTGTGCTGCCTGTTCCGGGCGACATTCGACGTAAGGCCATCCCAAGTCATACGCAGTGCGACAGGAACACTTACGATTATTTGCAGGTTATCCGCCAGACCACATTAATGCTGTCCTCACCCATACCATCCATTTCCTGGGACTGCTGACCTTCTATCTCGGTATCAGGCTCCCGTTCGAAGTGACGTGGAGCGGCGAGAAACTGGGTGTAGGGCAGCCCTGGATCGGGGCTGTCAGAGGCACTGATCACGGTGGCTGGGCTAGGTTTGTTTCATCATGAGCGGCAAAAGTTCCCTTTGCTCATGCATGTTTCCAGGTGGTCTTCGAAACAGCCGCTGCATCTGTCGTCAGCGCCAGCAGCCAGTGGTAGTCCCACAGTCTCCGCGCCGCCGATATCGGCGTCCATGTCTGAGTCATATGTCGATGCCGCGGAGTCGTCACAGTCATCATTTACTACTGCATTTGCAATGCTTCTCTACAATATCTGCTACTTGGCCTATACACAGTCCGTGGATGTGCCACTTTCCCAGGCAGGCAATGTCCTCAGCAATCTATGGGCCGTATGCTGTAGCGGTGATCTCGGCCGGTAAGTGTCACTTTGCCTCCTGAAATATGATTGTGGCAACTGGCATACAATCTAGGCGATCACACGAGACACACCCTCTACTCCCACCGCCTACGCCGCCCAATTTTCCGCTGGACTTTGCGCAGTTGCTGCAAGCGACGTCCGCGAAGCCCGTTCCTCGGCAGCGGGCCAAGCCACATCGAATGTCAACGGACGGACCTCGTCCCGTCCGGAAATCGCGACCCATACCGGAAGAAGAGGAAGGCTGGGATCTCATTGAAGACGTCGAAGATGGCGGTTTTGGCTAGAGATGTACCGTAGCTTTTCATCGCCAAAGACACTCGACGTCAGATTTCAATTGTCTTTTCCGCGATCGAGTGCCATCTAACCTCAGCATCTTTTGTAGCATACCTAGAAGTATATGTTCTGCCACTGTATTAGCTATCTGCCCATCCTTTTGCCATCCGTAGCGGTCTTTCTGCGGCACGATACACTACTTAGCTCTCATACGGGCATCGGCACTGCTATTCTGCCGGTTAGACGCCGGACCTGCTGGCCCACGACATGTTGTCATCGAGAGCCTATTCTTACCATGACGGTTATGCGTGACTTAATGCCTACTCATGCATTCCTGCTACTCCAGACTCACGCTTTCTGCCCACCATGTCGACTCCGAAGTACGACAAGCCTCCCGCTGACGGTCGCGAAGCCCTCGCTCGCCTGCAGGCCGTGGTCAAGTCTGGCAAACCCATCCTCGGAGGAGGCGCCGGGACTGGTATCTCGGCGAAGTTCATCGAGCAAGGCGGAGGCGACTTACTGATCATCTACAACTCCGGTCGGTATCGGATGGCCGGAAGAGGCTCGCTGGCGGGCTTGATGCCGTATGTACGTGCGTCGATCTGATAATATGAGGGAGATATGAGGAGATACTTGTCTTACATGAAGCTTTGATGTAGGGTGATGCTAATGCCACGGTGGTTGATATGGTAAGCACTGCAATTACAACAATCTGGCTACCGATGTTTTGGCTCATACGCCTCAACTAGGCCAGGGAAGTATTGCCGGTCGTGCATCACACGCCTGTCCTAGCCGGTGTCTGCGCATCGGATCCGTTTCGCAGCATTCCTCGCTTTCTACGCGAGCTGCGAGACATAGGATTTGCTGGTGTTCAGGTAAGCAGCTTCCCGGTTCTGGCAACTGGCAGCCTGCAGCTCATGAGATGCTGTCGCGCTGCAACACTCAACCTTTCAGAACTTCCCTACGTGAGTAGCTCCGTGATTCCGGTCCTTCGATGATCGCGAGAGTCACTTTGGTCACAGTGTCGGCCTCATCGATGGTACGTTCCGACAAAACCTGGAGGAGACGGGGATGGGTTACGAGAAGGAAGTTGAAATGGTAAGGGAGGCGCGAAAGCTCGGTCTTTTAACTACTCCCTACGTTTTCAATCCGGACGAAGCAACTCGTATGGCTGAGGCAGGAGCGGATGTTATCGTGGGTAGGTCCACGTAGGTACTCTGCACGCAGCCGGCTGACCAGATTGCATATCAGCTCATCTGGGCTTGACAACCAAAGGCTGTGAGTACGATCGGACAACATCTCATGCCCCGAGCTAAAACTGGGTACTATGATCCGCGCCATCACGCAGCGATCGGTGCCCAGTCTTCGAAGACGCTAGACGACTGCATACGCATGACCCAAGAGATGGCCGACGCAGCTCGGGCCGCGAAGCCTGACATTATTGTCCTCGTCCACGGCGGCCCTGTGGCTGAGCCTGATGACGTGCAATACGTTCTGGATAGGACGAAAGGCGTGCAAGGCTTTTTCGGAGCCAGCAGTTTGGAGAGGTTGCCGGTCGAGATAGCTCTCACTGAAAGTGCTAGGAAGTTCAAGGATCTGAAGATCTAGACAAAAAGGTCCAGTCGGTTTAGTGCATCTGTGGCGTCGCGGCTAACCAAGTACGCTTTCCAGATGAAATATGACTCACGTGTACGCACAGTAACATAGGTTGACTGAGAAGGTACCGAGTCCCGGGAATCAAGCCTACCCACTGCTGGTGTGCCTTTACTCTCGTCTCTGATCGCCGATAGCCCGTCAAACGGCGGCGCGTACGGCATGTCCTAACCATGCAGGCTTCAATGATGACTGCGGCATTGCAATCTCTCATATTGGCGTATACTTACCACGGCACAGTCTCTAGCAGGGAAATATACCGGCTGTGGTATCAATTGCAAATATTTCGTTATACGTTTCTGTAGTTGCAAACCGAATCTGTCATGATGAAGCATGTAATAAGGTCAGTCGCCGTGTACAGCCTTCTCCCTGTTAGAGTTGAGCGGCCTCACCATCATTTCAACCAGGATGCTGAAACGTCACTGGCATTTGTCTGCCCATTCTACCAGCCAATTTACGTGTTTATTCGGCAGGCCGCTCGTTCCCAGCCGCGGGCGATCAATCTGAGGGCGAGCTATCCCACTGATGGTCTAGTGAGTTTATCCACCAGCTCACAATATCCGCTCGAGATGCGATAGGCGTACATGGCGAAAGTCGCTCTGAGCGGGCGGTATTTCCCTATTTTGTCACACTTTTCTAGTTAAAGTGACGAAACTCCGCCATGTGATGTGGTCGAGTATGAATGTCGCCAGAAATAATTGAAG
Organism: Heliocybe sulcata; assembly: GCA_004369045.1. Classification (NCBI taxonomy): domain Eukaryota; kingdom Fungi; phylum Basidiomycota; class Agaricomycetes; order Gloeophyllales; family Gloeophyllaceae; genus Heliocybe; species Heliocybe sulcata. The sequence goes on along the minus strand of ML213516.1, from coordinate 53,531 downwards.
GCGGTGTCCAGGATAAAGTATGGTTTCGATCAAGTTAAACCCGAATATCTCGGCCACTCAGATCCGGCGTAGTTGCGTCTCAGGAATCCGGTACTTTTCCCCCTTCAAGCTCGAGAGTCTTGATGAAGGCGCTGTACTCCACGTGGACTGCTTCGGGTGCTTCAGGTCCGGTTCACCCTAAGGGCCTTTTGCCTCCCGCAAACCTGCCTGGAATGGCTGATATCGAACGTGATTTGAAACAATATTGACCTCTTTACTATTATAGTCGGCTTGTCCGTCCTAGGCCGAGGACGTACGGCCAATCTCGATCTTCGCTGGCCAGGTTTCCAGATTCGTTCTTACAGGTATTCACCCAGTCCCAGTACTGAAACTACATGTCCGAGTCGGTGTGACACTGTCCAGAAGTCATATCTCCATTATTCGTGGTGTTTTATGTCTGGTCATTGGGAACAGCCTTTGTCCTAGCCATGTACTCTTAAGGCTGCAGGGGATGTCCTTGTACGTACCTTAATGACTTTCACCTACCTATCTTACTTAGTGGCTCTTTCCCTCCTGCTCGTCGCAGCATGGATCCGCCGCGGTCGCAGGACGGCTCCTGCTCCTCCTGGTCCTCGTAGTTGGCTACCCAGCGGAGTCACGAATTTGATCTCTAAGGAGCATCCATGGATCAGCTACGCTAGATGGAGCGAGGAGTACGGTTGGTGTTTAATCTGTGCGTCCGACTTTCTCGCCGTTTATCCTTCCAGTAGGTGCCGTCATGTCCTTCCGGATATACAACCAGACGATTGTCGTCTTGAACAGCACTAAAGCTGTCCATGACCTACTGAATAATCGGTCACAGCTGTACTCTGACCGCCCTCGGTCATGGATGTTACATGATCTATGCGGCCGGAGGAACACTGTCTTCAATATTCCAGCAACCGATGAGAGGCACAGACAATATAGAGCACTTCTGAGAACCGGTATCAACCAGCGCGCCACATTGTCATATGCCCCGCTACTGGAAAGCGAGCTAATAGACTTTGTTCAACGCCTTGAGGATTCACCGGCATCATACCAAGGACATATTCGGAGGTAAGTTCACTGATAACCAATTGGAGCCATGGGCCCTGGAATTGATCGGTTCCCAGGAATGCCGCAGCTGTGATCATGAGAGTAGCGTATGGATACACCATTTCAGGGCAGGACGATTTCTTCGTCCGAACGGCGGAGGAGGCCTCTCAAATCAGCGGCCGTGCCATGGCTCCAGGTCGCTGGTTGGTGAATTATTTTCCCTTGTGTGAGTAGCCGTGGTCATGGCAGTGTCTTAAGCCCGATAATCACCTTTTATCCAGTGCGCTTTGTGCCGTCGTGGTTTCCTGGTGCCGGTTTCCAACGGCAAGCGGTGATATGGCGAAAAGAGTTGGACGCATTGTCGGGTACTCCCCATAAATGGGTACGAGATCAGATGGTGCGTCGTATCTCTGGCTCAGGGTTGGGATAATCCATGAACTTGCTCATGTCACAGGCAGCCGGTACGGATAAGGACTGCTTCACTACTCGGCTTCTTAGGCCAAGCAACGGGAAGATTGTCACTGCAAACGAAGAGGATATAATAAAATGGGCATCAGGCGGGCTCTACGCGGGAGCTGCCGATACTGTCAGTCGATTTTCGACCACACGACGCTCTCAGAACTTACGATATCACTCTCTGAGCCAGACGTTCTCAGCCCTGACGTCCTTCGTTCTCTTGATGGCCGTGCACCCCGATGTTCAGGAGCGTGCGCGGTCAGAAATTATCGAGATCGATGGGGTGAGCCAGCTGCCCTCTGTCAGCGATCTACCAAAATTTGTCTACCTTGCTGCGGTGCTGAAAGAAGTGCTACGATCCGCACCGGTCGCTCCACTGGGTAGGAGGAATCTTCGCATACGGCATTGATCGGCGTTCTGACAAGCTAATTTCTGCCAGCTTTGCCCCATCAAGTGATCGAGGGAGATTTATACGAAGGTTACAGTATTCCAAAGCATGCGACGGTCATGGCTAACGTTTGGTGAGAACCATGCCATCTCGTCACATGGACGGTAGTCTTATAGTGCGCTTTAGGTCTATCATGCATGACGAGCAGATGTACCCTGACCCATACTCTTTCGATCCCACAAGATTTATCGCGGACGACACAGGCAATGCTGTGCAGCCCGATCCTCGAGCGTATGCGTTCGGGTTCGGCAGACGCGGATGTCCAGGTGGACTCGGCCCCGTCTGGCGACTCAGACTCCTCTGCTAATTTGAATTATCTTAGGCTCGCATTTCGCTGAAACGTCGATGCTGCTCATAATGGCAGGTACCTTGTCTCGGTTCAAGATCTCTCCCTCTGTCAAGGAGACTGCCGGAGGGTTACCCCCGCTTGAGTATACTAGTGGGTTAACCAGGTGAGCTATGGGGATATAGCTCTGACACCGGCGGCGCTGACCTTGCCGTTTTGTGTCGACCAGTCACATAAAGCCTTTCGACATCGATATTGTACCGCTCAAATAGCTTTGTTACTTGAGAGTACTAACTTCCAAATCAAACCCGCGGATAATCTGAACTAACTATATTTGAGACGACTCTCCTCCAACGTTACCATTACATTATTGTTTCTTTTGGTTGGACATGCCCTATTAATCGCTATTGTATAATCACTGTATTAAGACATAATATACTATATGTTGTTTTCGCTCCTGAAGGTCTCGACGTCGGGTCTTAACGAGACTCAGTCATACTGCATAGGCAGACCTGTCACTTATAAACTATCCCACATCTTTCCAAGCTACTAAGCCACCTGACTCCGGGAGCCAGCTTAAAAACGGATTCAGACAGCCTATGCGGGGGACATCATTCTCTTCCACCTGCTTTCGCTGCCGGAAGCACATATCGTTTAACCAACATACACTCTTCATAGGGAAGCCAGCTGAACTAAGGATACATCTATATCTTGCACATCAGCTCTTGCACCTGCCACCGCTCACAGTACCCGCTCCACCATGCTCAATCCCTCTGCCTCCAGCAACGCTCTAATGGGGTCGCAGATCTCCTTGGTGTACGGTGCCTGTATACCCGTTTGGTTGAGGACACCATCTAGCACGAGCTGCGTCGCAATCCCGCAGGGCACACCGACGGTGCGCGCCATCGCGGAGTGCCCGTACGGAATACCGTACTCCTCCAGCGTCGACGTCAGCGTTTGCTACAGTCAGCCGAGCCCGCGTAAGTCAGTTATTGCAGCTGCTCACGTAAGACAGAAACGTTACCTCCGACCCGTCCTGCCACTCCACGACGAATTTGTGCTGGAGCATGACCAGATCCCGCTCGCCCTCGTCGTACTTCATTAGGTCCTCGAGGCGCGCGCAGAGGGTATCGAGGAGGTTGCCGCCGCGGACATTGATCTTCTCGGTCGAGAAGAGGCCGATCCACCTAAAGCCAGAGATAATGCGCGTCGCCTCGGACTCGCTCGGGAACTCGACCGTAGCCTTGAGGTGAGCGATGACAGCACTGTAACGAACGTTGCATTGGTTCGGAGACCTATACTATACTACTGAGCAAAGCGGCGTACCTCTCGCTGGCCTCCTCCACATCGGTCAGCTTCTGCATAACGTCCAGCCAGGTAAGCTCAGACGTCAGCCACGCCTTCTCATTCATATCCAGCCACCCGAGCTGCACGAGCACCTTGACGAACTCGGGGAAGCCCTGGTAGCGCAGCGTGCCACGAATCACAAGCTCTGCCTCCGGGATGTTATACCACTCACGGAAGGGCACAGAGTTCCGGTTGGGGTACGCGACAAAAGCGAAGGCAGGCGAGATAAAGTACGGCTGGGCGGACTGCATCAGGTCCTTGCCGTCGATGTCCACCTGTTTACCGGACGCGATGTAAGATGCATTGTTGAGGAGCGCGAGGAGCACGCCGCGCGAGGACCAGGAGAATTTGTAGCCTAGGGGGTTGCCAGAGCACTCCGGCGCGGGGAGACCGCAGCAGTACGAGAGGAACTGCTTGACCTGAACAAAGAGCCGTGCGTCAATGCCATAGAGATCAAGTTCGCGGACATGAACCGACCTTGCCGCCCTTCGCGTGGATCTCGGAGATCGTCTTGACGGCGTACAAGTGGTCGATTCCTGGGTCGAGCCCGATCTCGTTCATGACGACGATACCCGCCTTCTTCGCAGCCTCGTCAAGCTCGCGCATCGCAGGGGACACATAGCTCGTCGTCACGACGTGCGTCTTGCCCTTGATCGCGGACTGGATGACGGCCGCGTGGTAGGTGTAGGGGATGAGCGAGATGACGAGGTCGTGCGCCGCGACCTGCTCGTCCAGCGCAGAGGTCGAGTTCACGTCGAGCGAGATCGCGGTCGTCGCGGGGAGACCCTCGGCAAGCGCCTGCGCGCTCTTGAGCGTCCGGCACGCTATGGACACGAGTGTCAGTTAGGAATCAGGAGAGGTCATCGGAGCAACTCACCAACGGTGAGCTCGTTCCCGGCGTTGCGAACGATGTACTCGGCACATGGGCGAGCGACGAAGCCGCTGCCGAGCAGGAGAATCTTTTTCTTCGGCTGCTGGAGTTTAGCCTCCGCGAGCGCCCGGCCGAACTTGGGCAGGATGTTCTGGCCCTCTTCGATCATGGCCCTGCCGAATTCAGGAAGCACGAACGCTGCCTTGTGCACGTTTTCGCTGTAGTACCGCGTGCCCGCCACCTTGCGCACGGGCGTCTTCAGGTCGCGCCCCTGCTCCTTCGAACAGACCACAAAACCGATCTGGCCCGCGGGGTACGTCGAGATGGTCGTGAACGCGTACTCCGAGACGGCGAAGAGCGCCTTGGTCATCTCGTGGAGCTCCTTGATGAGCGGGAGATGCAGCCACAGGCACTCGGCCTGGGTGGAGATGTGGCCGCCGGGCGTGAGCGCGTCGTGGAGCAGCTGGAAGTACGGCTTTTGGAAGAGGGCCTCGGCGGGGCCGACGGGGTCGGACGAGTCGGTGATGATCGCGTCGTACGTGGACGTGTTTTCCTGGAGGAACTTGAACCCGTCCCCGACGTGCACGCGCACTCTGGGGTTGTCGAGCAGACCGGACATGTGGGGGAGGTACTTCTTCGAGACGCGTATGACCGCCTGGGACGGTGTGAATAGGTTGACTCGAGTCTTGACGTGAAACGCACCTCGTCGATGTCGCAGAGCACGACCTCCTCGACAGTGTCGTGCTTGAGCACTTCCCGCACGACTCCACCGTCTCCTCCACCGATGACCAGCACCTTCTTCGGATTTGGGTGGCTCGCGAGCGGCAAGTGGGCGATCATCTCCTGGTAGCTAGTAGGATATGAGTCACATAGAGCATTCCAGTTCAATGTAGCTCACGAGAATTCGTCCCTCTCCGTGCACTGAATGACACCGTCGAGAACCAGCACGTTCCCGTATGTCTCGGACTCAAAGACGAGCACGTCCTGGTACAGAGACTTTTCGACATGAAGGATCTTGTTGACCTTCAAAGTCATGGCCTGCCCCGGCCACTGCGAGGAGATCTCGCGGAACCAACCATCTGAAGCCCGTTCTTCAGCAATTTCTAGACAACGAAGGTTCTTCCTGACATACCCTTGATGCTACGGTGGGATAAGGGCGCCATTAAGAGGAATTTGGGTGAGCGTAACTGGCGAAGGAACGGTGCGGTTCGAGAGGCCAAAATTTTGGGTATAAGGTATGTTGCCGATGGCATATCGATAATGAGTCACTTTTAGATCGATATCTGCTCGGATTTTTTATGTTGCCTAGCATGGTCGACGACGACGAGCTCTATAGACAACAGCGAAGAGGCGCGCAATGAGGACGACGAGGACGACGTACTGCGACAGGAGAGATGCTGACCCTCAAGCTCAAGCTTCAAGCTTTGCGCAAATCGGCGCCCTGGGACGGCGTGTACCGTGCTACTGTATATATTTCTACTCTTACAATAATCCTACACCTTGTGAATAGACTTGCACAGGATATACATTCATACATTCCTTCTCATCAGCCTTGGGGGCACCGTTTGCTGATAGAAATGGCCCATCATCGTATCCGTGTGGGTCATCGTGAGGTTGAACACTGGATGCATAGCATTCTGCAATGGGCCGAGCGTGAACGTCGAGCTAGGAGCGAGGACAAATGGCATACCAAACGATCCGCAGAGCTCCCTACGTACTTCGACGCTCCCTCTTCCTCTACCCAAGCGAGTGCGTCTATGAACGCACTCTTGCGCTGCTCGGTGAATGCGCACTCTGCTTGAGCAGTGTAAACAACAGCCTGTTATCGCGGCACAGGTACACTCACCTGTATTGGACTCCCACAGGAGGGTAATTTCCTCCCGTCTTCTCGTCGACGGCGTAACATGGTGCTGGGCGGATGCCAAGCCCGACAGACATCCCAGCGTGTGGTATGCATCAGAGGTCTTGGGAGGCTTATCCCGCAAACCGCCCGTCGGGTGTTGACCAGCGTATAAGACATACTCTTGCAAAGCCTTACGATTGAACAGTGTATCTGGTACGGTTGAATATTGCACGACGGACGGACGTAAGGGGTAAGACTGACCATCCACATCATCCCATTCATCGTCGGTGTCAGAGTGCGCTGTGGGGGCCTCTGTTCGAGCGGCAGGCATGCCCAGCATCTCCAGTAACGCAAATGCCCCGCCGACCCACCAGGAATAACAGCCATCCACGAGCTTGTTCGTCCTCCCCTTAAATCCGCCCAGCTCAATCTCAGAGCCCTGCATCATTACGAGCCATCTCAGAAGCCTCTTAACGTCGATATCCACGCCGTAGGGAGGTGGTTGGAATGATTTGATAAGCACCCACGACGCGAGGGCGCAGAAGGTGTACCCGCCGTGTGCTTCGCCCAATGGAGGGCGCGGAGAGGATAAGAGGGTCCCGGAGGAGAAGTATGGCTGAGAGGAGGAGGAGAAGCCGCCTTCGTAGGTCTGGCAGGACGCGAGGAAGGCAGGGGTGCCCGCCACGAGCTCGGGCGTGAGGAGATCGAGGAGGGTTGCTACGACAAGCAGGCAGTATATTCCACTGGTTATGACATTCAGACGAGAATGGCTGGCTGTATGCGCGGCGCGTACCGGACATCCACTTCGCCGTGGCGCATGACGGTAAAGGAGCCATCGGCCTGCTTCACCGACAAGAAGAACTTGTACATCTTCTCTCTGCGAGTAGCAGAGCGCGTTTGAAATCGAATATGTATCAAGCGGGCAGCGACTTACCGGTCAATCTCGTCCCAGCCTCCACCTGGCCCCGGTCTGCCGACATTCGCCAACGCACACACCGACGCATACGTCGCTAGGAGATGCGGCGCCTGACCTGGTCCACCACCAAAGCCTCCTTCTGGATACTGCCACGACATAATCGTGTCTATCGCCCTGCATACGAGTGAAACAATCGGCACACCCGACGAGTCTCGTATGCTCACTTCTGCTTGTTTCCCGAATCCAATCCTGCTTGCAAAGTACTTAGACTTTGCAGCGTCCAGAACATCAGCCACGGCTGGCTCGCATCCTGGCTCGTGTATCGTGTCGGAAACCCTTGCACCATGTTGCGCACCAGCCATTGGAGGTGGGCATTGCGATTGAGTGGCTGAGCCGGGTATTCTGGGGATGGGATATGTTTTGACAATGTCTCTTCCGTTTCTCCTTGCAGTACAGAGGTATCTGTCGGAAACGAGTCCGTCGGTGTCGGTCGATAGATGGACATGGTGGTTCAAATGATAGGACCGTAAGTTTCAGAGCGCTTTGTACCGCTGCTGTATGACGACCTTGACATGCTGTCCAGAATATCCTTGCCAATATTGTCTTTCTGCGGCTAGGATGAACGTCGGTATCCCATACTTGATCCCATAGCCGCACTTGGATGCTGCTAATGCAAAATAGGCGAAATCAAAGACTGCGATATTTTGATCCCGCGCTTCCCTTTCATCAGTCGGTGCAGTGTGCCACCTGCGGATATCTCTCTTACTGGGACTACGACTACGCTATCGAAATGGGTGTTCTGTTTTCTACCGCAAATCCTTCTGCCTCAGTTTCTCAGGACTTGGACCAGCTGGAAGAAACAGCCAAGAAATGTGATCAGCTCTGGTTCGACGACGGCAATGTCATAATCCTTGCAGGGGGCACGCTCTTTCGCATACATCGCGGCATTCTCGCGGCACATTCAGCTGTCTTCCAAGACATCCTCTCTGCGCCGCGTCTAGAGGAGCCAGCAATCATGGATGACTGCCCCTTTGTGCAGCTTCCTGATGATGCTCGGGACGTCGAGGAGTTTCTTAAGGTGTATTATGTTCCAGGGTGAGCACACCTATATGTAACACGGATTGGGGTAATCATTTTGGTTCTAGCTATCTCGACTTCTTGACGGCGCGTCTGCCTTTGTCAGTATGTGGCATCCTGCGCATGAGCCAGAAGTATGGCAGTCTAACATGTCGACGTCTCGTCGTTCGCAAGTTGAATGTTTCCATCCCGACGACCTTCTCGCAGGCGAGTATGACCTTCGGACTTTGGCAAGACCTTTCGTATATCCCACCGGGCCCGTCTTCGTGTACGTTTGGCTATGAGCGGTCGCTCTTATCCTGCGTGATTGCCACGGCGAGCCAATGCCACATCCGAGCTTTCCTCCCGTCTCTGTTCTATATGCTTGGTCCCCTGGAGGTACAGTCATCAGAAACTCTCGACGGTCAAGACTCTGGTTGTACGGCTGCGACGGCACATATATGTATGGCAGGCTGGGCTAGACTGATGCAAGACTTTCGCGAAATTGCCCTGGCTTCCTTCATAGGCAACACATCTCCGTGCAGCCGCTGCGATTCGCGGAAGCTCCTTTGTCTACGCAATCCGAAGAACAGGAAAACCTTCTTCGGAGCGCCTTTCCAGCCGCTATTCCTGAAACCGCATGCACTCATCAGGGAACTTCCTGGCTTATGCGATCGCTGCGCCGCAGCTATGGAGAAAGACATTGAGCAGGCGAACGAACACGTGTGGCATGATTTACCTGTCTACTTTGGCTTGCCGCGCTGGGATATTTTGCTAGCAGAATTGGCGGAAATATTGAGGGAGACATGAACTGAAGTGTGTTTTTGACTCATCGGCCCTGGATCTGCTTAAAACCTGCATGCTACGGTGCCGTAGGTTCCCTCTGGCACTTGGCGGGGCGCAAGGAGAGGCAGATCAGACGCTGGGAAGATGATAAACTCTTGGGCATCATGAGTATTGTACGACTTGTATTACAAACGTGTTCAATCTAAGAACAAACCAAAGGACACAATTGGAGAGTCGTGCAAGCGTATCAGATGTGGTACAGAGTGGTCGTGTCATGCAACTCTCTGTTGCTGAGATGGACACAGTATCGTCCACGATTAGCATGATCGAGGTATACAAACTGTCCTTGAGTAAAGTTTCCGGCCGTCCTTCAGCTTCGGCACTTGCATTCTCCTCGCACCAAGGCTCCTCGAGGGTGTGCAAGATGACGGGATCTTCGCCATTCCTCCCTGCTCACGGCCAGCTGATAGTCAACCTGAGTTCGGCGGAGCGATTGGGAGCAACTTGATCTGCTTCACGTCTATCTAGGTGTCTTCGCTGTCATGGGTGTCTGCTGCAGCATCCGGGAGGACTGACACATCTGGCATGTCTAGTTCAATGCCAGACAAACGTGGGGTCGGCATAGATCGGTTGAACGACCGTCGGGGATCCAATACAAGGCGTGCGCTCTGAAGAATGAGTATTTTGCTCTGTGATTGCTTTGGTTAGCACTTACTACTATTGACACTGTCGTCCATAACCAGCTGTTCCTCCTCAATGTTGTCTCTTAGCGGCAGAGAAGCGAGACTTACGGAAAGCAAACTCCTGTCAATGGCGAGTGCATGAGTGCATATGTGAGAGTGATCGCAAGCATAGCCGCTGCATGCGTACTGTCAGAACTGCCCCTGGTCTCTCTCCTTTCTGGAGATGAAACAGACTCACCGAAGATCAGGGCAAAGGCCCATGTACCATCTCGCACAAACTGGTGCAAGATTGGACTACGGTGCCAGCCCTGTCGGCGAGATTGGACGAACTTGTAAATCGTGAGCGCGAATAATATGGTTTCGAACGATAACGAAGGAAGCCTTGATAAGACCGTCAGAGAGCGGTGTTGAGGAGCAGGGACTGGTTCATGTACCAGTAAAAGTAATTTGCGGCCGGCATCGCGATACTCGCGCAGTGGGAGTCCACGACCATCTGAGGTAGGATTGCGCTGAGAGCGTAGCACAGTGTCCCAATGACTGCGGCGTAGATGGTGCTCAGGATGCAGAGTAGAGTGTGGTTGCGGTCATACAGGGCGTATACTGGAACAGAGTGACGATCCGATCGCATGATTGGACAGGAGTGATAGACTTACCTCTGATCATCAAAATTATATCAACTGATGATACCAAGAGTTGAAGGACGACGGCTTGCATAGTGATCCATTTCCTGCATTGACTTGGGGTGTAGACGAGCCCAGTGGTCTCCCAGAGCAGCCCACTGATGCGTTGCTTAGCAGCCGTAATACGGGTGTCTTGCAGCAACTCACAGCTGAGCGATCCAAGGAAGGTAGCGCCCGATTGCGTAACATACTTTAGCAATACTCCATTGCTTGCTGCTAAAAGTAAGATGGCAAGATTTGTGCGAGGCATGCGTTTGCTCACGTCCAGATAAGCTCGACCTGGAGGACAGCAAGCGTTCAGTGTAGAAGTACAAGCGAGCTGTGAGAACGTACCTCGTCACCGAAAGCGACCAAAATGTCCCAAGTAAGTAGTGAAACCGACGCCACTACATCACGAATTTGTATCAGCGCAATCAATAATCGGTATGAGCATTTTAACCCGCAGCATAGCTGAAATCTTGGCTTTGCACTTCTACCAGTGGAGTCGGTGTGGTAGGACCAGTTGCATACTTGCTCATGGAGTTACGGAGCAAGCTCAAATCAGGGCGGAGGTTTCCCAATTTTACGTCGCACAGGTTTTGATGCCGGGGATTATGCCGGGCGCTGCTACAGATGCAGTAGCGATGAACATAGCCGGAGACGTGGTAGTCTCTGCGAAAAGATGCAAAGTAACAGGAGCTGTCAGGCGATGGACATATGGGTCACCAGAAGGTGCGCAGCCTGATCTGTATAATCCCAACATCGGGCACTATTGAATCGCAAGCCGTCCTAATTCGAGAGAATGCGCGGGGAACGAAACCTTGTGGAGGCCGCGCTGGATATGGACGCCATCAAAGGGGCTTCCGGCATGATAACAGCTAGGGTTATGCACGAGAAGCTAGTGATCCATGAATGCCGGAGGTTGATAGTCACTGGCCCAGGTACGGGTCAGCTAGAGTTGCGCGGCATAGTCAGGCCGTGGTTCTGAAATGTGGTTTGAAGCATCAGATAGTACCAAGTTAATTTTCTGCCAGGAGAGATATACTTAGACTCTTGATGGACCGGAGCTGGGTTGCCGCAGTATCGCCGACGGGCGTCTCCATGCAAGGACAGACGGTATGCGTGTCGTCCTGGCCAAACGTCCGCTACTGCAGAGACGTACCGACTTACTAAGGCAAACAATCAATACTCGGTCGCAAGGTGACATTCAAACAAGGGCGGCACTGCGAGCATTCGTTAAAGCAGAGGGCTGGATAGGCAGAACAGACGTCACTTAGCACCACAAGGGAGTAAGGACCCACTGTATTCCCTGGAATGACTGAAGTCCGAAGCTGCCATAGCCTTGGATAGAGGAGGCAAGATAAGACAATTCCTCCTGCATCAGCAAAGCAGCGACAAGGCCTCCGCGCAAGAATATTTCGATAATTGGAGCGAGTTGTAACTTGTGACAGCACGCGTCGTCGCGTTATTTGCTCATGTTTGCCACTGCAGCATGCGCGTCGAGCGCTTGCGGCGTTGCTACGCATAGGCCCTTTCTGGTGGATATTCGACGTCTCTGCCGACGAAACTCTACAGCTGGCGATTCCAGACATCTCATCCATGGATATTATAGAGATTAGCTCGTCTCCAGAACACCAGCCAAACCCAAGAGCAAACCGTCGCATTGGCGCTCGCCGTCGCACTGTGGCGCTTAAAGTCACAGGGGATGTCATTGAAATCTCTGATTCTGACGGTGAGACTAGAAGTGCAGTCTGCAGGAAGATACTATCGAAACAAACGAATCGCGACGCTACTCCGCCTAAGGCCGGCCCTTCTCGCCAACCTGCCAGTCATGCCCGGAAAGCAGGCTCGTCGCAAGATGCGAGCAAGCTGGGCGGCAGAGCTAGCCAGATAGTCTCCGAAGATTTTGTTCTACCATTGTTTCTACCGGAAGATGATGGTCTAGATATCTCTGATGCCATACCCAAATTTGACGAGCGGCACCCCTCTCCACCCAGATCGCCATCACCCATCCCAGAGAAAGTGGACGATGTAAATCTTGCCCAAGCTTCTCTAGCACAGGTCCTCGAAATCGTTCCTGACGTCGAGCCAGAACACGCCATTGACTTAATTGAGCGTGTCCGGGAGATCAAGGAGAACAAAGGCGAAGAGGCGAACGTCGGGAACGTCGTAGAAGCAGTCCTGCACAACCTGTTCGAGAGTGCGAACTATCCGAAGTTGGACAGAAAAGGTAAGGGCAGGAACACTGGCGGCATTGGCAAGAGAGGTCGAGACGAAGAATTCGAGGGCGAAGCAGGACCTCTAGCGAAGAAAGTGAAGCTCGACTTCGATTCTGCGTTCTTCGAAGACGACGGCCTGAGCGACCAGCTTGACTGCGCTTGCTGTTTCTCTCCCTACGCCTTCGTACGTGCCCGGATCTCTGTCTATCGCGCCACGCGCTAACGGCGTGGTATCTGACTCTGACTGGTGTTCAGAATAAGCTCATACAGTGTCCTGATGCACACCTGTTCTGCCCTGATTGTATGACAAGCTACGTCGGCAACCTTCTAGGAATGGGCGACCCGAATATCAAATGCATGGATCAAAGCGGGTGTAAAGAAAATTTTACAGACGGCGAACTGCGGAGGTAAGTTCCCTTCATCCTCACGGCTCTTAATATACCAATCTACCTAGCATAACCATACGTTCTTGACATCACTAATGTTCTCACCGGTCAAAGATTCATGGATCCCAAGCTTTTGGAGCTATATGACAAAGTTAGGATGAGAAAAGATATCGAGGCGGCACAGCTTGAAGGACTGGAGGAATGCCCGTACTGCGAGTATAAGGTTTAGTCTCTCTTGTTCCACGCATTCGCGGCAGCCCTTGACCGAGCACTCCGTCTTCACAGGTTGTCATCGACAACGCCGAAGAAAAGCTATTCAGGTGTGAGAACAAGGATTGCGGCGCGGTCACCTGCAGGGAGTGCAAGAAGGACGTAAGTGGTTCTCTACTTCGCCGGACACTTCCTTGTCTTGAATGAACCGCGTCCCTTTGATTGAATTTAATCTTAATCAATTGTCATCGGCCGTGTTGCTTTTGCCTTCATTCACTAGGATCATTTACCGAGGACCTGTCAAGGTATGCAGCGCTTGATATACCTCACGGCACGTAGCAACTAATACCATGCTGCAGAGGTGGAAGATGACAAGAAGATTGATGCCAGGCATATAGTGGAGGAGGCTATGAGTAAGTACAGCTTCCTCTTGTGTTGGTATCGGTTCGGTGCTGAGACAGGGCGTGTCCGCCCGTAGCTCAGGCTCTCATGCGGAATTGTCCGAAGTGCAGTCGAGGTTCGTTCATCGCCTATATCCCCACGACGTGATCTCATTCATGGCTTGCTTCCTTCTCAGCCTTCGTCAAGGAAGACGGCGTATGTTCATTTCGCTTTGAGCCGACCGGCTGGTGCAAATGAGTCCTGATGGTCGTGTTCAGTGTAACAAGATGACATGCCCCCAATGTAGGACGCTGTCATGCTATGTTTGCCGACAGGTCATAACTGGTTATGACCACTTCTCTCAGGTAACTATCGGGTCGAACTTAATCGGCCTCTGTATTACTCATCATTTGTCAGGCTCCTCCCTACACGAATCCCGCCAAATGTCCTCTTTGGGACGCGGTCGAACAGAGACATAATGACGAGGTAAGTAGTATAATTCCCGCAAAGGGGTATCGGAGCTGAGTGAGACTAAACATTGCGCTCTGCATGGTGATAGGTGACGGAAGCGAGAAACAAGGCTATGGCAGCGATCAAACAAAGCAATCCTGACGTCAACGACAAGGATGTAGAGGTAGACCTCCCCCCACCGCCACCCGCGGCCGGCCCTTCAAACGCTGGACGACAGGTTCCTGCATTGCATATGCCAATGCTGCCGCAGATGCACATTCCTCTACCTCTCCCGCGACGTGCAGCTCCTCCTCCTCCAGGCAGGAATAATCGGCAGGTCGATCTAGCCGGGCGCGCTCGTCAACTCATGAATGAGCAGCGAAGACTTGCGAGGGAACGTAAGGCGAACTTGCGGCCGCCTTACAATGCAGCCCCTGCAGCTCCGGTCCTTGGGGAAGCGATGCCTGCACCTGCACCTAGCCCAGCTCCTCTGCGTCGTCGTGGAGGTCCGCAGGCATTCGGCGTCCATGCTCGTGCTGATATCCAGCAGCCTGCAATGGGTGGCTTCCGGATTGAAATCGGTATGAATGGGCCGCATCCTGGCGTGGGTGCTGCTCTGCCACCTGTCGGTAGACAAGCTAATATCCCTGGCGTAAACCTTGACGCCGTACATGCTGCACGTTTGCGAGTTGTCCTAAACGACAGGCGACTGCGTGACGCGGAAGCACGGCCGCATCCTGCGCGCAGAAACCCCGTTAGGAAGAACAAGGCTAGATGAGGAGAGCGGCGCTGCCAGCTGGTATCATAGCCGGTGGCTGTTCTGTAAGACGGATGCTTTGACTTACGATTTCTACAAGTTCTTACGACTTTCTATGAGTCCCTGACTGGCTGGGCGATATATTGTACATTATTACGACCGTCGAACATTCAGCAGCTAGTGCCAAGTCTGCACGCTACTAGGGCATGCATAGCTAGCGGAGCCTCAAGGCCGCAATCGACTAGTGATGCAGACTATCAATATTTTGATCGGCGTCTTCGTTCGGCCTATATCCTAGTCGTGTCGCCTCTACGAATCGGCTAACGGACTGCGACCACGAAATGCTACCTTTATGGCAAGATATTAGACTAACAGCTAGTTCCTGGTAGCAGCAAGCTGTCTTACTCACATAATTCTGCGTCTCGGTATCGTCGCCCCTTCCTTCCGAAACCGTAAGCACCCAACAGTCTGCTCTGCGCACTCCTCGTATGTCAATGCTGATCCACCTGCTGTTGTCGTCAGAGCATGCCCTAGATTCCTATATATACTATGAGCCGCGTGGTGATACACGCCCCGACCGCCAGGTAAATTACCCTATATCATTGGTTAGCTCCCGAGATGTACATTTTAACCTGTGCCTTAACCGGTCGTCTACTTCCCAGCTGGCGTGTGTCATGCGCCCAACGAACATACCTTCTTCGGCGCTTACGCCCACAATTAAAAGACCGTAATGAAGGGTACATTTTTGGCGTTAATTACTTGTGCACGGGTTTAGCTGAAAACGGTGCGACTCCATTGACTGTCTATCTTCTTACCGTCCCTCATCAGGCTCCCGGCCGACATCTATTCGTTGCTTGCTTGCAGTGAGGGCCAGACGTCCTGACTACGAGCAAATCCCTTGATACTCTGAGATGATGGATCTGTCCGGCAAAGTAACGAAGCTGGATGAACATCCTTTCCAATTTGGAGATACATCGGATCTCTACCGAGGAACTCTGGATGGCACAGGTAGCGTGCGTTGATACTTGGAATCCCTGGAGTATTACCACTCACTCACGAATCAGTAGGTTGTGGTCAAAGTCCTGCGTGGCGTCTCTTCCATACCCCGAGAGCGGGAGCTCGTGATGCAAGTACGTTGGCTGGTGCTGAGATTATGCCAGGCTGCGTTAAGCGAGATGTTCACAGAGGGTGACTGAACTCCTGGAAATGTGGTCCAAGGTACAGGACAAGTACGCACACCGTAACCTCTGTACCTTCTACGGGTACGTGGAAGGGTGGGGTCAGTTACGTTCCCCAGTCATACCGTACTTCAAGAACGGCAATGCCATAAAATACGTCAAGGACCATCCCGAGGCAAACCATACAGCCCTGGTAGGCGACCATTTGAATCTCTAGGGAGCCTTGGTTCTGACGGGCGAAGCTCATAGACATTGCCGCCGGTCTACAATGGCTCCATGCGCATTCTATAGTGCACGGCAATCTAAAAGGCGTAAGACATGTCTCCATACCTGGATGATGCGTAACTTACCCTGAACGATCGTTCTCAGTCTAACGTACTCGTCCGGGATGATGGTGTGGCATGCCTGTCCGATATACAGCTATCATCGGTCACCTCTACGACTCAGTTTACCACTGCTGGGATAGCAGGTGGTGCCAGACACATAGCTCCCGAGATCATGAATCCCTCTGACGATGATGAAGAGGAAGAAGATGACACTGCAAAGCACACCCAGGAAAGTGACATATACTCTTTTGCTATGACTGCGCTGGAGGCAAGTCGATCATCCGCACATATACATCCGCGCGACTGACAAGGTACCTCAGGTGTTGACCGGTCAACCTCCGTTCTCCAGTACCAAACTAGACAGCGTTGTCATTTCGAAGGTCGTAAAGGGTATCCGTCCTGAGCGTCCAGAAGTCTTACAGTCCAATGACGTTCTGTGGAAGCTCCTCCAACGTTGCTGGGATCAAGATCCCCGCGTTCGGCCTTCCATGACAGAAGTTGTGAATACGTTGTCTCCAGCTCACGGTGGGATTATGGCATATGTAGCTCCTCTTCGGGAAAGATTCAGAAAGAGCCTCGCACTGGTCGTCGGTCATCTTCGAAAGGGTTTTCTCTGGATTTTTCCTAGACGCAGACGGGACTGATGCGGCGCTCCTTGTTGCTGCTGACTTTTCAGTCAATCCAATATGTGTACTCCTCTTAGATGCGTTCCGATTCTTGTTCTAGGGACTATGCACTCTGTACTATGGGACCCTGTCCTGGTATACCATTGTGTACCTTAGTTCGTTATCGAATACCCTTCATGTCACCATATCACAATCCAAGGACGTGCAATCCGTCGGGCCGAGGCATCCACCTTCGGGGAATCTCTGGAATTTATCAAGACTGTGTTGGACAAAGTGCATGCGTTCGGAACGTAAGTACTATAGTGCTCTGTCGATGAGTGCGTAGCATGCCATCAACTGAATCCGTTTAGAATATCAGCGGCTTGGAACGGCTCTCCCTTATCCACAAAATCCAACAAGACGAAGCTTGGCGCCCGTCCAGCCGCAAACTGCGTGCATCCGTACGCGTTCGCAAGAATCCTAACCCCACCAGATTCCCCAAGTAATCAGCGATCAATGCACTAAGATAGATAGAGCGCTAATACTCACGACGCAACGCCATTAGTGGTCGGAGCATCGTCCGGATCACTAACAATGACACCGGTACCGAGTAAGTCTATGTTCAAGGAGTGGTTGATCATGTACATGTGGTCCTCGTTGGACAGTGGACCGCTGGTCCGGTCGACAGAACATGGGAAAGACGCGTCCGTCACGCTGAAGGGCGTCTCCCAAACCTAAGAAAGAGCCAACGTATCGTCTTAGTTCGAGGCATGCAAGAGACGCATGGGGGACCGCACCATAGTGAATTCCGACATGATGTACGGAACCGTTGTGCCGTCTGAGGCGCCGTAGTCCATGAATACCACTACGCGCTTACCGTAGTCGATCAGCTGACCCAGCGTGGGCCAATCGCTCTGCGCGACTGGGACACTTGGAGGTACGTATGCAAGCGGGGCTATGCCTGAGTTCTGGAAGGCAGGGTCCCACATGTCCTGGACCGAGAGGCCATCTGGGTTCGTGAAGATGAACGTCAGTACTTCGTTCGGGTTGGCGTCAAGCCAGGTCTTCACGGTGGTGAGATAATCTAGTAGATCAGTATCGGTCAGGCTTCGGGATAGAGCATTTACTGCGACGGAATACCTTGCACTGTGCCACCATCGAAGAGCGCCTATCCTCATCAGCGAGTTAGCGTCCGAACAGAAGTTCGATGACCGGGAATGCTCACGCAGCCTGATACAACCAGTCAGTGTAAACGTGATGAGACATCGAGGGACACGTACTGGTATGACAGAAGTGTAATTCTCCGTCATTCCTGTGCGCATACAAGTCATGCTCCGGTCAATATAACTTCAAGGACCCTTACTCGTGGGCTTGCGCCTGTAGCAGTCTAACCCCGAGATCCAGCTGGGATGGGATATCGATCTCCTGGTCGCGAGCCACTGCCAACCCGTAAATAACGCGTCTTCACGCCCATGTATCCAGATACTCACATGCCAGGGGATCGGTGCTGTGCGCGAAAGAGTCGTGGGCTAGAGACCATATGTTCAGACATAATGCCGGGCGAGCAAAGCAGCACTCTAACCTCCGACAAAGGTGGTATTGCCGTAACTCCTATCGCACAGTTCTGCATGCCCGTTGCACACCGACGCTCTAGCTCCAATTCGCCATCAATGTCTGGCGGCAGCATTGGAGATATACCTCTTCACCGGGACACTGACAGCGTCTACCGACACTGCTAACGCAGACAAGACTGTCGCCGCTCCGAAGATGTTGACGCGCATTGTTACAGCGTGCCAAGATGGGAGGCCGTACCCCCCGCACTCCCTTCTCAGCACTTTATATACCCTCACTTCCGTCGACGACAAACGTGGGGGAAGAAGGCGCGTCCTTGTGGTCACCAGGCTTCTATAAGCGTCGCTACTCTGCCAAGGTGACGCAGAGGCATATGGTCCATCAAGCGTGCGTGATGTGTCCTCATAACCGGACGTATTTGGCTGACGGAGGTCCAGTTGGCTCTACGTAACAGCTTTACAGCTCCCTGTTGCCCACAAGGTTCCCTGGCGATGTCCTGGTGCCTATCAAGTTGAGGCCATTACCACGTCCATACCGGCATTTGTCGCACAGAACTGTTCGCGAGAGAAATTCATATAAGGGCCATGCTGGTGGTGGTCCATGGTATCTGAAATCGCAAAACAAGTAGCCAGATACCTGCGCAATGCGGCCACTCGAGCGCGGACAGCAATTGAGGGAGAAACTTGCGCAAGGGAGAGCGCGCTGTGGCGGAAAGGTCCGTGTGAATGCAATGTGGATGAATAATAAATAATGATAAGATGCATTGATTTAGGATTCGTGAGTTGTCCCCTCTTACCTTGCCTTGAACATGTCAGGTTCTCCTTCCAGCAGAAACGTGTATCTGCCCTGCTACGCTATCATTTCTCGGCTATGCGAGCTGTCGTCTCCTGATGTCTTGTTCGGATCCCTTCAACGCCGCATGTCTGGGGGTTAATATCTTAATCGCGAACAGTGTCGACCCTTGGCCTCCATTAATTGCCGATAGCCTCAAGGCTTAACGTGTAAGCTAACGATGCTTTCAGGCATATTGAGGAGCTCAGACTTTACCGAGCAGGCTGTACGTCGCAACACTTCTGTCCAGCAGGCCACGACATTGACCACCCTTGTTCTCTGACGAGGAACGTCCTTTCAAGCGGTTATGGTAAAGCTCTGAAACTCGGAGGAGGTCAAACCCTGAATCTGAAAGTCGCTATGCAGAGTCGTCTTAAGCTGCGATCCTGCAATTCGGCCGCATTATCAAGGACTGTAATGCATGGATCCTTGTAAATCTCTCTGCAAGGCTGGCCATACACGGCACACCCGATTGAGGTGCCAATGCCGGTTGTATGGACGGAATTTCGAGACGCTTGCTTGTCCTAAAATACGTGCTTTCAGGACGCCAGAGCTTGTAAAGTATGTGCCTGATTCACACTCGACCTCACGCGTGTAACTCTTGCGGGAGGACGTCCTCGGTATCGACTTCCTATTGATATGCCCCATTTCAAGTAGGTATTAACAGTGTAATAGACTCCTTCTGGCTGGGAACCTCAATAAACTCCTCCCACTCATCTACAGCCCATCATCTGCTCCAGTGACCTGCGAGAGGATCCGCTGGGTACCCTAGTGTCGACATCCCATCACTCTCTCTTGATTTCTGTTTCCTGTCTATCACATCCAAACGCTCGTGATTCACGCGGTGTCGTGTCCTTGTCCCCTCTACAAGGCCCATACTCTCTGGCCGGCTCTCGCAGTACCTTGCGACTACACGTTCCTGAAGACGTCAAAAGAGCTGCTCCTATCACCTCTGCTGTATTTACGCGATCGGCTGTCCGGCAGTCGCCGCGACCGTGAAGTACTCTTCTAGCAGCTTCTGAGATCTTGAGCTCCAGTCAGTCATCGCAATGGTACACTGAGACGCGAGGAGCTTCACAACTTTACACGTTGCCCATAGTCTTGATTGCTCCTCCGATGGGTCGCAGTCAAAGTCGTTACTGATATTGAACGACATCTCGGAGGAGCATTCTCCATCGCCTCACGCTCGTCTGCCAACTAGTGCAAACGTCTTGTCTCGGTATTCTATCTGATGCTTTGAGGTCGTTCTATTCTCAAATTCTCGGGATCAGGATCACGAAGCAGTTGAGAAGGCAGCACGATAACCGGACCCTCGCGATCCTGGACTTCTACAATTCCGCCCTTTGGTGTACACGGTTTCTGTGCCCGCTTGACTGCCGAGCCGACGTCTAGTGATGCGCACCGGAAGGCTGATAGAAACTTGGTTTTGCAGCGCATGCGGAAGAGCAGGTCGCGTTTGACACATAGTCTGCTAATCTAACCTGTAAGTGCTATTGATCCTTTCGTCGAGATCACTTCTTCGGGCGAATAAGTCAAGTGGAGCTGGGGAAAGACGGACCAGAGACAGCGTAAATGGATATCTCTTCCTCCCCCCCGTCTTACGTGCGTCCAGGGCTGATTCATACATAGGCTTGGAGTAGTGGGCATCGATCCGCGGCGTCTTCTGCATTCCATCGAACACCATACATCTGAAGACCAAGCGATGGTGGACTATATAGTCCGGTCATGCGAATTAGATACCCGTGTTCTGAACATGGGTAGCGTCCCACAAGAAAGACTGTCCGAATGCTTCCACTGTGCTGTTTCCTCGACGTCCTTTATTCCCTGGATGCCTACAAATATCGGCAGCCATTTCTCGTACGTGCTCACTGAACCAGCATGGCACGACTGAGTAAACCGGAAATAGCATGCATGTGCCTTGGTTTGGAGCGAACGATGCTCTAGATTTATCCAGATTTATAATTAGTTTCGTGACGAGCCTCCTCGTCGCCTTCAGCGGCCGCGGTACGACGACCATACAGGTTATTACAGAGCGCTGCTCAGTGACCTGGTGGATAAAGAGATGAATACTCTGTAGAGGTTCGTACGCTTCAAATAGTGAGGTATGTAGTGGTTAGGGTCTGCGCTCGCCAGGGGCTGTCCCAAGAATAGAACCATCAATATGACGCTTGCCTGTCATTTACGAGGGATATAGAGCTGAAGCCCCCACTGCGTCTAATCACTATACCATGACTTCCCTTCATCCAGTCAACGTCGACAAACCTGTCGAGGACATCCACCCGAGCAACCTGCCCCAGTCCAACAAGGACACCCTCGCTCAGGCGCTGTCCGCTATCGTCGACCATTCGAGCAAGCACACGGACGTAACGCAAAATGTCCACGGTCCTATGCACCTAATACCCAGCCTTCCCTTCCTCCGTAAGCTAATCCCGGGTTTGGAGGAGTTGGCGAACAAGTATCACGTCGGGAACTACGTGATCATTAGGGGTACTGACGAAAGAATATTCGAGAGTATGCCGATCTATGCGAGGTGAGCGGGACCCTACAACTCGTTTTCTCCCGCTAAGTCCTCTCCCAGAATCGGCATGCATCTGTTATTCTACGGAAGAGAACAGGTGAAGTTGCTGGAGGGGAATAAGAGGATCGACGAGCTTCTTCGCGACGAGTCCATCAAAGTAAGGTGCTTCTCCAATGGATTTGCACTTGGAATATTGATCCTCTTCATAGGAAGGAAAGATCTACAATAGTCCTGAATCTGTAAAATCGATCGACTCGTTCATCTCTACGTACAAGATCCAGCTGGACGAACTCTTAAATCCCGACCTGAGCTCCTACAAGTGCTTTAATGAATTCTTCTACAGGTGCGTATTGCTGGCATCTAGTGTTCATGTTACTTATTCACCCTCGAATACGTAGGCAATTGAAGCCCGATGCCCGTCCGGTTCAGAATCTCGACAGTCCTTTAGCCTTCTGCAGTCCCGCGGACTGCCGGATGACTGTTTACCCCTCTGTAGATGCTGCTCAGAAGTTCTGGTCAGCAGCAATGTGTATTGCGTCGTTCTACCCGCCACTAAGAGTTCCTTAGGATCAAAGGCGACGAATTCAGCGTCGCGAGGTTGCTGAACGTCTCTCCGGATTCTGATCGTGCCAAGTATTATGAGGGCGCCAGTTTGGCCATTGCTCGTCTGGCCCCCCAGGACTACCATCGCTTTCACTGTCCCTTAGACGGAACCGTTACAGGCGAGATTGTAGACGTACCCGGAGCCTATTACACTGGTAAGCAATCTCCGTCCACAGAGTGCCTGACAAGCACTCTGACGTTTAATCCTTCAGTGAACCCGCAAGCCGTGAACGAACCCAAGTTCGACGTGTTTACGGCGAACAAGCGCTCGATCGCCTACCTCACTCACGGTCAGAGCGGCAAACAGGTCGCCTATGTTGCGGTCGGCGCATTGCTGGTCGGAAGTGTCGTGTGGACCGGCGGGAAGGATAAGCGGGAAATCAAGCGAGGGGACGAGTTGGGGTGCGCGTGAATACCCCATTGAGGCATTGTCAAGCGCTGACGCCTCGTTCAGATATTTTGCTTACGGAGGGAGCACGGTCATTGTGCTTTTCCCCAAGGGTGTTATCAAGTGAGTCCTGGTGCCCTCATGAGCTCCGCATTGCCCCCGCTCGAC
Source organism: Heliocybe sulcata (assembly GCA_004369045.1). Classification (NCBI taxonomy): domain Eukaryota; kingdom Fungi; phylum Basidiomycota; class Agaricomycetes; order Gloeophyllales; family Gloeophyllaceae; genus Heliocybe; species Heliocybe sulcata. Next base: position 30,535 of record ML213516.1, on the reverse strand, counting down.
GTCATCCCATGAGCCTAATTCGCGCAGTGGGGTCTATTTCATACCTTGATACCCAATCAGAAGGTTGTTTGATACCTCCGCCTTAGGCGCTTCTGCGTCTCGGTTGCTTTGTCTTGCTAGTTCACTAGTCTCCCTGCGCGCTTCCTGATTCCGTGTCTCAGTCTTACGAGTCCACCGGTGCTAACCCGTTTAATCTTTTAGTTTCGACCAAGACTTGGTGGACAATTCCATGAAGCCTATTGAAACTCTCATGAAGGTGCGTACCTGACCTCCTTCCATTCGTGCAGGGCCAAGTCATGAGTGGTTGCGACCACGATCGGGAGTTTGATGCCGTGTCTTCTCCGCTAAGATCTGCGGGGATACCGGTGATTGTGCTTATCTCACTGACCAGTGAATTTCAAACGAGGTCGCAGCTGGCCGGAGTCTCATTGGCTGACGGCTTGCTCGTCCGTCCGACTGCCTTGGCAGTGTCGTGCATAGAGGCGTTAGTCCTGCCAACGTCATGCGCAGGAGATAGCATGGCCAGGTGCCCTGATACCTCGGCACGGCGTTCAGCGTTCATTTTACTTTGGCTGGCCGTCTTTATAGAATGGCATACTGATCGTTTTTGACACAGGTGGGGTACTCGCTTGGACAGTGCCCGGTTGCTGGATCGGCCCCTGCGTGAGTGCCCTCTGCGATGTCTCGATTGTTGTATCGTTACTTGATTCCGTGGACTTGATTGTATCGCTAGAAAACCTGTACGAGGGCCCGTGGAGGATTCTGATCCTGAGCCAGCCGCAAGACGATGGTTGTGTGGACTGATATAGCTATAGCTTTAGCGTAGGCAGGTTGTAGCTATAGGACGCGTGCGCGTGATGGCCGAATAAATGAATCTTCTGATTGGCGTAGGATGGTTTCGGTGGTGTGGGCGTACTTCTGTCTTCTGTCTTTGTATTTGTACATAATGAGACGGGCGCCGGATGCTATTGGGCGACGAGTTTGTGATCCCTGTCCCCATCATTGCATATTGTACTGGGCGATGAGGAGCCTTGTATGGCTCAATTGGTGATGGGGTTGCTATCTATTCCGTATTTCCGGCCGGCGGTCGATGTGTGTGCCTGTTGTGATTCGGAGGCTTGCGTAACCCAGTCTTGGTAACATGTACGGGGAGTGGCTGAGGCAATATTGCCTAATCGAAGAAAGCCAGGGACCGGTTTGGATTTAGATCTCTCTAGAGATGTTTGAGCAGAGGACGAATTTGCAGAGGCCTCCATCGGCGCGGACTCTTGGACACTGCATGCTCAACTTCACTGCATGTATATAAGTATTAATGATGCGCCTATACTATTCATTCCGTTGAGTAGGCTATACGGCAGCAACCAGAACCTTGGCAAACATATAGTGAACCTATCATGAAGACAGGAGCCATATTTTTATACCGGGCTTAAGGCTCGTCCCCTTGAGTAGGAAGCCAAGGTGCGCTCGCTTGTAGTTCTCCGGCTTAGTCTGAGCGTCATATATTCAATACTCACTATTCAACGACCGTACGCACGGACGTTTGAGCACAAAGTACTAGTGACTGTTCTGCTCTGGTCAACACAAGCTTTAGGTACAAGTTTAACGCGCAGAGCAGTAATGACGGCTCTCTCCTTCTCGACGGTGAAACGAAGTGTACCTCAAGCCACATGCTGGCTGTTTTTGCGAAAAATATTCGGAGCGCGTGTGGTTCCGATCGCAGCGGGTTTAGCAATGGTGATTATTCCATGCAACCACGACATATATTATTCCGGGGCATCTCGGATCCCGGTTAATTTGCTCTCAGGAACCGAGATCTCAGCTTATAGCTTAAATTGCTGGAGGGTCGTTAGAAAGATTAAGCTAATGACCGTAAATGACTCTTGGATTGTAGGCAAGGGCGTTTGAGCGCACACTTGATTTATCTGATATTGTCCCGTCGGGGTGACCGGGCAATGGGACGGGCACATCAATAATATTGTTGGGCGTGTACCCTCAGGTCGTAGTATACTGAGGCGAGGGTGACGAGAAGCTGCGACGCTCCACCAAACCCGACCCGGCGGTACACATATCGAAGTCTAGGGAGTAAGGGCAGGAAATCGGAGTCCAGTCGGAGGCCGACATTAATATTCGTGGCAATATCAGACAGAACGAACCACCAGAGGGGTTTCGCACTTTCGCCGGTTTAGCTGAAACCGCGGATGCAAACCTTAGCTTCACACACGGAGACATGAGCGTGCGGAATAGGAGCGTGCGTGATTGGTTCTGTTTGTCACGCCACGTCCCTTTTGCCGGCGGCACCAAAGCCACAAGGCCAGATCTGAACAGACGGTCCACGAAGCCAAGCCACACCATGGTCAGTACCGCTATACTCGTATTCACCGCCTCTTCTTACTCGTTGTATGAAGACATCTGCGACGTCGGCGTACCCGCCTTTGGCCGCTGCGACAAGCTCGACGATACCTACGCCGCCTGAGCTGGAGCAAACCCTCACATTGCTATCCTCCCATCGGTCGGTGCTGGGGTACATGCTGTTGTCGCGCGGGTACCCGGTGAGCATCATTCGGCACTCGGGGGTGGTGTTCGAGGGCGAGCAGGGTCGCAAGTACGCTCAGGCGATTGGGAGGATCGTGGAGAGTGTGCAGACGGGGTTGGTGGAAGTTAGTGCGGATCCGAAGGATGCGGTGAGTTGGCTGATAGTAGTTGGGTTTGGGAGGCTAAAGGGTCGATTGATAGGACGATGTGCGGTTTATGAGGATACGCACGAAGCGGCATGAGATTATGATTTCGCCAGGTATGTTGCTTGTTCTGTTCGATCGCTTTTGGTTTTCTCGTTTGTTCCTCATTGGCGATGCGATAGACGAGCGGTATCTTCTTGCTGTTCTACACGACCCATCCACGTGAATCCGACCTTGGCTATTCCTCAGAATTTCTGGCCCAATCCGCTGGCCTGACCTAATAGATACCAGACTTGAGCATACCCTCTGTTCTCTCAATGCCACGTTGGAATATTTTTGTGAGACCTTGCGTCATGTGAAGATATGAGATGGGTGGAGCCGTTCAAATTAAAAGTGGGCAAGTTGGCCATGTTCATTGACAGTGACAGGAGCATTATTGCGGACGTCGATCTCTCGGAGTCGGTGGCAAATCGCTGCTTGCGATCAAGCACTCTCTTATTCTTTTCAACCGTGCTCTCGGTGTGCTCTCGTGCGCCTGCCATTCAGTCGCGGTAAACGTTCAGCCGATGAATGTTAGCTGTGCAAGTCATGGAATTGGGCTGGGATGGGCTAGGTGGATTGGTAAGTGAAGGGGGGTCGGTAGACGGAGGCCGCTTGTCGAAAGCGAGCTCCTGAATCTCCACAGCATTGGTACGTGCTATCATGTCTGTACCTACTTTACTCATTTTATTGCAATAGAGCGCCATCCCCCTACTCCGCGTGCGCGGGTCCTTCCAGATGTATACATGCTTGTGGGCGACCTGGGTAGTGCGTTCATTGTGGCTGAGGTGGTTACGCCTGTGCTGCTGGCCACGGCGGCCGTGGGCGTACCTGGCACCGCGATTTGGCGGGCCGGGTGAACAGGAGGTATAGATTCCGCTCAGCAGGACGGTTCAGGTACGTCGGTACCGAACGATAGACATCCCGCTGACGAAATGCGCTGCCAAAGTGCCTTGATACGCTATAGGAGTGCACATTGAGTTGGGGACAAGCTGGTCGGCGCAGTGATGCGGTTAGTCGACGTCTGCCAGGAATGATGCGCGAAGCACGCTAACGAGACGTTAATCGCAGCTAAACAAGTCTTCTCAGTTTAGGTTTATTTGTTCGTGGGCGGTTCTGCCGCCAGATTGGAATCGGGCAATGTGAGATCGAGATCTGAGATATCCGAAATGAACCTGCTTGCCCAGACCCTCGATATTTGGCTCCATACTTAAGGCCTACCATGCTGCCTGTGCTTATCCCAACCTATTTATTTGTACCCTTACCGCCGCAAGGCAAACTCACAGCGTTACCTCAATCACCATGGATAGCTCAATGTCTTTGGTACGCAAACTCTTATCTACGTCCTGCTGTCTGTATTGATGCCACCTCCCAGAACTCGTCTGCGCAGGGCGAATACTCGAGCGTTGCGATACGGCAGAGTCGTCTGCAGAGACCCGCAGCAGCTGGTCTGAATCTCAAGCTCGACGCGAGCGAAGACGCGGAACATCGGCGCGTGCTGATGGGGAGGAAGCCACACCACTTGCGGCACCACTGCCCGGAGAGCAGCTTCGACTCGTTCCCCTCGCCCTACAGCCCCGCCACGCACTCGCCCTTGTCCAGCGCGTCCACTGCTACCTTTGATTCCGCGCCCCCCACGCCGTCCGAGATGGAAGACTCGTGGAATCTCATTCCGTACAACGTGCCGTGGGGGTCTTCGTACCATCAGTACCAGGCTGGGACCCTGCCCGGCCCTGAGGGCGCCTGTGTATTCCTCCGCTCCCCCACTCCTTTGAAAAACCAACGCACCATGCAGGCATGCGAGAAGTGCAGGGAGCGGAAGGCGAAGGTATTTACCTTGACTTGCATGACATATACGCGCTGTATTGACCGATGATATGCAGTGCAGCGGCGACAAGCCGTCGTGTGCGCGGTGCCTCGCGCGAGGGCATACGTGCACGTACATGGATGACGCTGCGAAGCGCGTGCGCGGTGCGAGCTTGAATAGACGCAAGCGGAGAGAGACGATCAGCAGCTATTCGACTCCGGAGCTTTCAGACGCGGAGTCGACGGACCAGTCGCGGCGGAACAGCGAGCCTGATATCGCTGCGCCGGCCAAGCGCGAGGCTGTACCGGTCGTTTCGTCGCAACCTGTTAGCCAGGGCTACGACTACGCTCGGCATGTGGACTATGCGATGACGCCGGTGTACGCGCAGGAGCGGCAGTCGTATCCGGATGAGGGGGGGATGCAGTACGAGTTCCCTGTGGGGCAGCCGTCGATTTATGCGCCGAGGCCGGTGCGGCACTCTGCGTCGATGCCGTTCCTCCCGCAGGCGTCCGAGGCAGGGTATTACTCCTCGTCGGCTGTGAGCCCGCCGATCCTTACGACGGCTGTGAGCCAGTACGCGGTGTAAGTCTATGAAATCTCTCTTCACTTTGTTGTTGATCGTTGACGCTGTGATGCAGGCCGCAGCAACCTTTGTACTACAACTCGTACGAGTTGGTGGATATGGCGCAGATGGCGGTCTATGACGAGTCTTTTATTCCGGCGACGGAACAGTCGCCCATGTCGCTCTATGGGGACGGTGCTGTCCCGTATGACCCGAACTCGTACACGCCCTTTGCGCAACCCTATTTACAGTGACCCATGCCGTGCCATCGAAAAAAACACCGCCTACTGTATTCCACGCACCTGTATCCCGTCCCTCCTTTCCCATCAGCATTGTACTCTAATCATTCATCGCTCGCATTTTTCCGCTCGTTTGGATCTGTTGTTTTTACCTCGTTCGATTTTCGGGTCGTGGACTGGCTTTCATTTCTCGCTATACCATTGGAAGGCAGGGTTCTCCCCCAGGTTGTAAACTATATCAGACCAGCTATACACATCTACTGGGTCTCTCTGGGTAGTTAGAGTTGGAGGAGGCGCACTGCTTCTCCCCTCTCCGGGCTTCTCGGGTTCCCGGGGGGAGGGCGGTCCGGATCGCGTTCGATGTCGCACTCGTGACCTGCCCGCTAGAGTAAACAGGCTGCCGAAGAACGACGAATCGCTGACCACTCCAGCTGAATTGCGCTCAAGCTTTGCTGGACCTCGCTGTGAATAGCTCCTTGTCTGGCGTCTCGTTGGATATCAGGACAGACTAAAGCGATACATCTCGGAGAGACAGAGCGCAGCCGATCCTCATCGGTCGCGCAGCGTAGGACTACCCTCCATCCGATCCGATCTCAGACAGCGAAGCTGGATGTTGACTGCGTGAAGCAGCTGGCAGAGAATGGAGATAGAAAGCTGGATCCAGGCAGGCATAGGAACCTTCTTCGTGGCACTATCTCCTCCGATATACTAGGCAGTCTTGTGTCCTTCTTCGAGTGGGTTTGTTCAGGCTGTACGGTTGAGTATATCGCAAGAGGGACGCCCAGCGACGAAGCCTGGAGCATCACTCGTCTCATGACGTGCTCCTTGAAGCTTGTCCTAGCCATGACAGGGTGCTCTCTGAAGCTTCAAGGTGCATCTAGTGTAAGGTGGGCTATACTGGCTTGTCGCGCTATCATGGAAGACTGCCTTCTGCCATAGCATCAGCAGTTGAATAGAGAGAGCAAGAGCATTGGCGGCAATTCAACATATTTTCCGGAAGAACGCCAGCCTGCCTAGCCTCTATGGTGTTTGGCGCGAGTGCGTGGACCGTAACCTCGTTCACCTTCTTCCGTCTGAGCAACGGCGGAGTGACCAGGACCGGTGGTCCGCTCAGGACGCAGTATCGCACGTTCAACTAGAATGCACGTCATCAACTCCAATACCCATGAATTCTGGATCGCGCATATCAGCACGGTCCTAACGTCCCAACTTTCCAGCTGACCTACTCTGACCACCTTCGGCGCGTCGTGGTCCTGGCCATGTCAGCCCCCATCACCGTAGCGGGTTCGTCTGCATTCTGCTGATCAGGTGCGTAGGCTGTCCCCGTTCCGCTATTTCCACTTCCGATGAACTTTCAAGTTGTCCGATAACCTTATACCCACTGTCGTCCGTGTTCTAAAGTTCCGCAACCACCACGCCGAGTCCAAGGGGAGGAGGAAAGCGTCTTGATTGGGCGGGATTCAAGGGGGCAAGCACAGCCAACCCCGCAGATCGTTTCGTCTGCGGCTTGTATCCCAGTTTTCTGATGCACCGATGCCGCCATTCACCGGATTCATCAAGCGCTCGTCACGAACATGGCGAAAAAGCCCATCGCGGCCGGGAATGTCATGCTCGACATCTCCATCAGCAGCAACAGAGCGGCCGATTTGCACGTCGTCAGCGTCATGAGAGGACGTTCACGAAACCTCAAAACGGCTAAAGAGTGCGGCTGGGCGAACTTCTCCCATTCTGTTTTGAAGTAGGGGTGTCGCATGCTGCTGGCCATCCCAAATACTGACGCGCCGACCTTCTCGAATGGCCTGGTCACGACTAGCAAGCTGGAGGCGGACATTAGAGAAGAGACGAGGTGAGGGGGGCTTGTCGAAGAAGTTCTCAGCCCGTGTTGATGACGTGATGAACCTCAGGCTCCAAAAACGCGGGAGTGTCCAGCAGGTGCGTCTGGACCTTTCTGGGTATACTGAACCTGAAAATACTGCCCTGTGTTTCGTGTACCGCGAATTACGTGATGTTATGGCCCCGCCATGAGGAGTAGTTTCGCATCGAGTCCGACAGCACCTCTGGCCCGTAGACGATTTACAGCTCGCTGGCTGGCATCCGTGGTGATTTCTACCAACAGACAGAGTCTAAATTATGATTCGCGCATTAATATAAGACTCACATGACGAGTATGCCTGCTCCTTTCTTGCCTTTATCTGACCGAAAGGCGCTAATCCAGTAGTCGAAACGTATCTCTTCCTACTGGTGTTGAAGTCACAAACAATCCTGGAGAACACAGCATCGGGGGCGGGAGGAACATACAGCGACGCGCTTCACAAATTTCGCTATCGGCCGACCGTCCGCACGCGAGTGAACGCCGTAGATAGTGATTCAACGTCCAAGACCAAGGGTCCTCAGAGTCGTCGTCGGTCCAAGCGATGGTAGATCATCATGGACTAGGCCTATATACAGAGATCATTCACACCATTGAGGATGCTTAGCTACCATATTTCTACTACCCGTCAGTCAAAGCCCTGACCCGTACGTAAGCTGAAGATCTCACCCTTATTGCTATCCACGCATCATAGCGGTTACATTAACAGAGTCTGTCGCAGATTCTTCCTCAACCGAGCGGCAAATCATGTTCTCTACGTCACAGCTCTCGCTTGTCTGGTTCCGCTGTTCGTGAGTCAGTGGCCGTCCTCGCAATGCCCGAGTGTTTCCAAGCAGACGGCATAGGAATCGACCAGGAGTAACGACAGCGCTGAAGAACCGACCAGCGTTCAAGACTATCATAATGAAGGCAAATGTTCAGCAACAAGTGCCGAGCTATGGGGGAGAGGTTAATCAAGTTTACCCACGCCACGTCTTCCTACCCACTCTCCGATACTTCCCATCGCCCATTAATGCTTACATACGTTACGCATGCCAGCTGTCGGCGATAGCCTCCCAACCCAAACTGCACTCCTATCCCCTTAATCATGGCCGCCGCCGGCCACATGGCGGCCAGTGTACGCGGCACATCGCGCAGTCGTTGTAAAGGTTCACCTAGACTTGGAGGGTTCCCCAGCGAGTTTCAGAGACTATGTTCCTCGTGTCACCATCCGATAGCCTACTTCTGCAGTCGCTGAATCACAAGTGCGATAAATGGTGTTGTATGTGGTATGTACTACACTATCTTCTAGAGACTTCCGACGTAAGCAGCTCATATGAACTTCAGCCTTCTCTGCAAACTGTCAGGCAGGGTTACGCTCTTCGAAGACCGATGGCTGCCTTGAAGCGATGTTGCTTGTAGCATGTGCTCTCTGAATGAACAGGATGGCGAAGCCGGTCTTCAACGCCACGAAAGTGCGAAGGAGGTGCCGGGCAGGTCCTTCCGGTCACGCATAAAAGGCCGACTTCGAGGGTTCCCAGCAAGTGTCAGTGACCATGTTGCTTGAGTGCTTGTCGCCATCCGATAGCCTAATTCTACACTCGCTGTATCACAAGTGCGATATGTGGTGCTGCATGGGGTATGTACTCTATCTTCTAGAGACTTCCGACGTAAGCAGCTCATATGAACTTCAGTCTTCTCAGCGAACTGTCAGGTAGCGTTGCGCTCTTCGAAGCCCGATAGCTACGTTGAATCGACATTGTTTTCAGCATGTGCACTCTCTGAATGAACAGGATAGCCAAGCTGGTCTCTGACGGCATGGAAAGCGAAGGTTGGTCCATGTACGTGCCGAACAGGTCATCCAGCTCAGTATAAAAGGCCATAAGACGTTGTTTTCATCTCCATCCCACTCGGACAGCCTACAATCTTCAGCCCATATCATTCACAATGTCGGGCGATGCGGGTACACACTCTCCTCTCAGTTATAATCGTTCACTCACTAGTCGGCTTATAGTTACCCCCTTCGATCAGTTCCAAACGCTTCCGAGCGCGTTCATCCCGACTGCCTTACAGGTTATGAAGTTTTCCGGCCACTACCGCCTATTGCAGCAAGGGCTTGCGTTCGACTGGCCAGGCTTCCGCAAGGCCGTCTTCGGATACCAAGGTACGCCATCTAGTCTCCAATTGTCCGCTGATCGCCCCCATCAACATTGTGGCAGGCAACAAGCTCCTTCCTATCACGCTGCCAAATGACAAGATTAGCCTGCAGGAGGCGGACGTCTCCAGCATGGTCGAACAAATTGTCAACTCCATGAAGGACGAGCTGAACGTCGCGGTCTCTGCTTTAGACATGGACGCCCTTAGGAGTGCTGTTGCCGCCAGCAGTGACACGGGCCATTGCGAATGCTATATCATGTTCGCATCCCGGCAGCCAGGCACGGATGAAGCATCCTTCTTCAGCCTTATGAGCACCATCGAGCTGGGACGCACGGTGCTGGGTTTCTACGCTGTGATCGACGCGATGAAACTCCTTGTCTTGAAAGGCTTCAAGGACCCCACCGGCTAAGACGGCCGAGGTCTACGGTAAGCACGACTGGTTCTACAGTGAGTGACGTCTTGATATATCAATTCGCGTAGTATAATTAATAGTTCCGTCTCAGGTTGAGGATGGACCTTTCAGGCGCCACTTTGTGTTTCTTGACCAGTGTATCTGCACCGATAGCGAGCTTCCAGGCAATCGCATCTATTCCTGACTGCATGATTGCGACAAGTCTTCCGTCGAATCGAAATAGCTAATCGGAGAGCGCTCAACATGACCGAGTGAGGCGAAATGCCCTCATCCTTTGTGCGAGAGCGGCTATCAGCGGCCGTGTGGCCTGATACGCATTAGAAGGGGCGATACGTATGCCTCGCACCTCGCAGATCTGCCTATCTGGTTGGCAGGTGCGCCTTTCTGAAGGGTCCATCGATGGTGACTCGGCCAGCCCAATACTTACACTGCGAGGGCGCTTATTTCCAACCTTTCATCTGTTACTCATTCACTTGACTCTGTCTAAGTCAAGACAAGTTCACCCTAGATGTATGTGATTGTGATCGTTTCGAGGCCATCGTCCTTTGATGAACGACAATAATATGGTGTGAACAAGGGAGGATTAGGAAGACGAGCGAACCCTTTAGAGGAGTATTCTTTCAGTACGTACGCCTAGGTTGCTTTGCTGTGGGCCGTATGCAACACGAATGCTCTAATCTATGTATCATTAGGTTTCTGTCTAGGAAAGTTTATTAATTATTGCTTGACGTGGCTCGTCAGATCTTAGGTGCTCCCTGAATTCCCGTCCCGCATAAGTACAGGGATAGCTACAGGAACATCGTGTATGTTTTGTCTCTACGTCATATTCTGGTCTGGATTGCACGGAGTAAATACGACACGAAGCGAGAAATGGAAAATCGCGGAGCAACCAGCTCGTACTCTTGGCTGATGGACTCGGAGAGCTTGAAATCCGCTTCGTCCTCGACAAGGACAAAGTGCGCGTGGTGAGCGAGCTGGGCAGCGTCGGAAGACAAGCGCCGTCGTGTTCTTTCGCATTGGTCACGAAATAACCGTCCTCGTCCTCGTCCTTGGCGGGGGTGGCCTGGCCGCGGCGAGAAGCACGAACTTTGTAAGTAGGACCAGCGTTCTCCTTGTCCTTGCCAGAGCCAGTGTTCTTACGACGCAGCCCAAAGAGGCCGGTGCGAGAACTGGTAGAGGGCGTTTGACGAGGCTTGCCACTGCCACGCATAAGAGGCATGGGGAGAGAGATGTTGACAGAAAGTTCAATAGACTGCTTTGAAGTCTCCTTGTTAGAAGCCTTGAAAGCAGCGAAGCGAGCAGAGGGAGCCATTGATAATAAGGTAGGAATGGGGGGTTTAAAGTAGTAAAGGTAAGCGGGAGGAGGATGCAAGTGGTGAGGAGGAGACAGATCAACTGGGTTCATATACCTGAAATTATGAGATGGACTGCCAGCCGCAGGGTGCGGCTGGCACTACGTCTTGACGCCGGACATCGTCAAACCCGCTTCTGCCAGTCGAAACTGCAACGAAATTCGCGAGACATGTGTACATGTCTCGCTGTTCCGTTCACTCGGGAGAAGACTGTCATATTATCATGGAATGTCTCAATATTACGACAGTCTTCGCCATGAACGGCGGCGGAGACCTATGAACGTTTGCACCAAGAAACGTCCTTGACCGTCGCTGCACCACTGCCACCACCGACGCGACAGGAAGAGCCAGGAGCGCATACCAGACAGACAGTCCAGGGAGCTGTAAGTGCATGAGTGTCGAACACAAGCATATGATCGACATGTTCGTCCAAAAAGTATCCGATGAAAGCTCCGCTAGGCTCGGCAAGGCAGTGGTGACCACGTCCCGCAGAGAGATGTCAAGGTGGGGGCAACTTCAGAAGGTCAATGGAAAGAGATCCAGCTTGGAAAAGGAGGCTTGAGGCTGAATGACGAGTTAAGTTATTTATCTCACTCTTGCTAGATGATAACCAGGAAGAGAGTCTCTGGCGAGCGAGGAAAGCTTGAATTCGAAGACAATCCTTCGCGACCATTACTTGGACCTACATCTCGGTAGATGCCGCCGGTACGCGTCACTTCTTGAGATGCTATGGTCGCGCGCTCTTTAGTGCAAACTACACTGATGCTACGGCTTAGAATCAGAACAGGGTTTCAAATTTCAAGCTTCAAGACTTGAGGAACCTGCCAAGCTTGGATATATTCACTTAAAGTGGTTCTCGTTATTTGGCGGCCTCCCTATCGGACGAATCACGAGTGCAGCATGGTGACTAGTGTTCGCGGCAAAAACACCGTTGTTAGAAGATTTCACCTAGCCTTTGAGGGTTCCAAGTCAGTGCCAGCGACTATGTGGCTTGAGTGCGTGTCGCCATCCGACAGCCTAATTTTGAAATCGCTGAATCACAAGTGCGATATGGGGTGCTGCTGCATATGGTATGTGCTCTATCTTCTAGAGGCTTTCGACGTAAGCAGCTCATATGAACTTCAGTCTTCTCCGCAAACTGTCAGGCAGCGTTGCGCTCTTCGAAGCCCGATAGCTATGTTGAATCGACGTTGTTCGCAGCATGTGTCCTTTCTGAATGAACAGGATAGCGAGCTGATCTCTGACGGCATGGAAAGCGAACGTTGGTCCATGTACGTACCGGACTGGTCATCCAGGAATATAAAAGGCTACGAGACAGTGTTTTCATCTCCATCCCACTCCGAGAGCCTACAGTCTTCAGCCCGTATTATTCACAATGTCGGACGATGCGGGTACGCCCTCGTCTCTCGGTTATAGTTGTTCACTCATTAGTCAGCTTATAGTTACCCCATTCGATCGTTTTCAAACGCTTCCGAGCCCTTTGATCATGACTGCCTTACAGGTTATGAAGTTTTGCGGCCACTACCGCCAGTTGGAGCCCGAGAGTACGTACGACTGGTCAGGCTTCCGAAAGGCCGTCATCGAGTACCAGGGTAAGCAACATAGTTTTCAATTGTCCGCTGAGTGCCCCCTGTCAACATCGTGGCAGGCAGGAACCTCTTTACCATCACGCTGCCAAACGACAAGATTCACTTGCAGGCGGCGGACGTCTCCAGCATGGTCGAACAAATCGTCAACTCCATGAAGGACGAGCTGAACGTCGCGGTCTCTGCTATAGATATGGACGCCCTGAGGAGTGCTGTCGCCGCCAGCAGTGACAAGCGCCAGTGCGAATACTATATCATGTTCGCGTCTCGTCAGCCAGGCACGGATGAAGTATTCTTCTTTAGCCTTGTGACCACCATCGAGCTGGGACGCACAGCGCTGGGGTTCTATGGTGTGATCGACGCCATGAAACTTCTCGTCGTAAAAGGCTTCAAGGACCCCACCCGCTAAGACAGCTTGGGGCCTCGGTAAGCACGAATGGTGCTGCAGTGAGTGACTTCGGCGTATCGACGTCCATACTGATGTTGATCATTCGATAGCCTAATTCTACAGCTTCTGGATCACGAGTGCGATATGTGGTGGCGCATGTCGTACGTACTCTATCCCGTATAAATTTCCGATGTATGCAGCTCATATGAACTTTGGTCTTCTCCGCAGACTGTCAGGTAGAGTTATGCTTCGAATACCGATGGCTGCGTTCAATTGATGTTGTTTGTAACATGTGCTCCTTCTGAATGAGCGGGATAGTCAAGCCGGTCCATGACGCCACGAAAGTGCAAATGTTGGTCCATGTACGGGCCGAGCAGGTTATCCATGCTCAGCATAAAAGGCCACGAGATCATGCTTCTATCTCCATCCCACTCCCGTAGCCTACAGTTCTCAGCCCTATCATCCACAATTCGGGCGATGCGGGTACGCCATAGTGTCTCGGGGATTATTGTTTACTCACAAATCAGCTTGTAGTCACACCCTTCGATCAATTTCAAGAGCTTCCGAGCGCTCTCATCCCATCTGCCATGCAGTTTATGAAGTTTTGCGGACGCTACCGCCAGTTTGAGCCCGAGAGTACGTACGACTGGCCGGGCTTCCGCAAGGCCGTCTTCGGACACCAAGGTAAGCCATCTGGTCTCCAACTTTCCCCTGATTGGCCCCATCAATATTGTGGCAGGCAACAAGTTCTTTCCTATTACACTGCCATACGACAAGATGGTCCTGCAGGCAGTGGACGTCTCTAGCATGGTCGAAGAAATTGTCAAATTCATGAAGGACGAGATGAATGTCGCGGCATCTGCTTGGAATATGGCTGCCCTGAGGAGTGCGGTCGCCGCGGCCAGTGACCATCGCCAGTGCGAATACCATGTCATGTTCGCATTTCGGCAACCGGGCACGGATGAAGTATTCTTCTTCAGCCTTGTGAGCTCGATCGCGCTGGGACGCACGCCGGTGGGTTACTCCGCTGAGATCGACGCGATGAAATTCCTTGTCTTGGAAGGCTTCAAGGACCCCGCGTAAGACAGCCTAGGGTCACGGTAAGCATGAATGGTGCTACAGTGAGTGGCGCTCTGATATATCAACGCCCGTAGCCTGATTTATATTTCCATTTTAGATTAAAATGGAGCTTTCCGGCTCCAGCTTGTGTTACTTGGCCAATGTATCTGCACCGATAGCGAGCTTCGTAGGAATTATATCTCTTCCTGACTGCAGTAATCGCGACAAAATTTCAAGACCTTGTCTTCCGTCGAAGCGAGACAGGCACCGGAGGGAACCGAATATACGTGATCGCTGTAAATGCCGACCTAAATTGAGATGTGGGCTTTGATATATAATATTCACCGGAAATGGCAGGTTATTTTTTATATATGTTATATTGTGTATAGGAATTTATATATATGAAATACATACGAAGCTACACTATGTTGGAATATGTTGAAGTAAATTATAAATATTGTCCGATGTGTAGTTATAAGTATAATTCTTATTTGTATTGAGGTTTTTCATCGACAACAATTTCGAATATTTCATTGCACTGGGATTATCGCCCATATCTGGTATATCTTCCGAGATATGCTTGATGTGTGGAATTTCAAATTTACTTCAGGATACCCCAACAGACCCGAATGGGAACCCATATATGGAATATATTGCCATGACAAATGTTGGTCCCCGGTTTCGTTTTGACATTTGTCCCACTGGTGCTGGAAGAAATATTAGCCATCATCATTTCGAAGCAGAAAATTTGAAATGTCCAACAAACTTCTACTGTATATGGATATGTTTTACTATATATGTAATACAGACAGAACTACGTGAGAAGCTAATATTTAAAATTTTTACTTTCTGCCGTAGCTTCGGCAAAATATGAGATCACCATTCACCTTAACCTTTGCACGTGAATAACAAATATGCCTTGCAAGTCATAGAATCACACAAATTGTAGATATATGTTCTCATTTTAACGATATGTGATATATCAAATAGATAATCATGTATCCAATTGCACGGATATTTCAACTGTGACTTCCCGATATTGGGCCACATTTACAGGGCAGTCATATATTCGGTTACTGGAAGTGAGGTACGCCGGCTGACTGCCATTCTCCTTTGTGCGTTCCTAGTTCCCTCTTCCACTGGAATGTGTGGACCTTTGTATATGGCATGGTCAGCTTAAGACCTGCACTGACAGAGTGCATATTTCCAATCTTTCATACCGTGAGTCATTCACTTGCTGAGCTCCTGATCAATTCATCCTCCGTGTATGTGACTGTGATCGTCCGTGGCTGTTGTCTTTTGATGGCTGGCGATGTTCTGGAGTGACCAAGGGAAGACGAGCGAATGCTTTGAAGAATGTTATGGCAGTAGGTACATCCAGTTTGCCTTACTTTGGGGCCATATCCAAAAATTCTGAGTGTGCTACGAGAAATTATCTCAATCATTGAGGACATATAAGCTACCAGCTCACGAATTCCTGGCGGCGGCGTCGATTATCTCCGTAGGTCGGACGATGACTGGGTGTTGGCTGGGCGAACTGTTCATTTTCTGCCCGTCCCACCATTAAGCGGTTCATTTGACTTCCTCTCCCTTTCCTTTCCACCTATGGTGATCGGTGCCTGTATCTCTGGCAGTCACTGTCGGACCTCACACCGTTCGTGACATGCGCTGCTGCAATAGGAAGCTAGCGGGACCTCGACTAGCAGAGATCCTCCCCATGGATGCTCCCTCGCACTTATGTCTGTACCTGTGTTGCATTCTTGCTCTAGTGAGTGCTCTCTAATCCATCTCGTGGTTTTCAACCTCACTTCCCGCAGCGCACCTCTCTAGTCGTCTATGACGGTCATGAGCGTCTCAGCCGGGCCACGACAGATTTGCCTCTCCGCCCATGGATAGTAAGGGCAGTATTCGACATCATCCTGTACGACTTGATTGGATATTCTCCTTGCTGAACCCGTTCTCTTTCAGGTAGGTGGTGCTGGCTCTCGCCACGTCCCAGTTCTCGCCTGCGCTCATTTGTGGGACACGAGTCCGGAGGACAGGTTTTCGGATGTCGGCACGTTGGGCGCCTACCTAAGCGCTCTATCGACTAGGTTCTTTATCGGTGCACACCTTCGGTTACTTCGGCTGGACTGGAGCTAGACTCTGACTGATCCATCGCCAATGGAGGTGCTACTCGTAGTCGTGTCTGGCTTGTATGCCAAAATCGCAAATCCCGGACTCGTCACCACTTCCTCCTTGTGTTCTATGGAATGTACCACGGCGAGGTTTTTGGCATGAAGTTTTGATTTCATGCCGATAGGATGTTGTTCGTGCAACACGCTCTCGGACCACTCTTGATGTACTTGCCAGACGGGCAAGCCGAATTCAGTGGTGCTGTGTACCCGTCCAGCACGGCATTGCGGAGTACTGGGGGGTAACTCATAGTGTCCCATAGCGAACTGCTTCGGCTATCCGTACCCTTGTATTTGCTGCCCATTCATCCTGGGAAACCTAGGCGAGTTCCTTCATTCGGTGTGATTCATTTTGGCCGTGCTGAAGTCTATTGATATCAATATTACGAGTCCTGAGTTTACGAAGGAAGAGTCTTTACCGGGTCGACGCCGAACAATGCAGATACTCCCACGATAATGCCGAGAAACTGTGGGAATTAAAAGTGTAGTCTCGATAACACTTTATTGAAACTCCGGTTGTAGTCAAGACTACAGTTTTTGATTTGTAGTGCCACATTTCAGTAATCTGCACAGTGCTCCTGCTCCTGTCCTTGGCAGAGTCTGAAATTCCAAATATATTATCTGCCCCATATATTACACCTTCCCAAATATTTGCATGATTTATGAGTCAATTCCGAGTGTGCTGTGTGCATATTGTTAGCAGAGGGACTACAAATCATTTACTTACTCATTTCTTACCGTGAGATAACACTGTCGGAGCTTCAACTACGAGGTTTCCGCGCCGGTTGGGATTTCTGGCTTCTGATTGGCTGCCAGCTTGCTAAAGGAGCGCTACTTACTATTGACTACCAAAAGTTGTAGTCAGGCTATAAGAGATTCTGATTAGGCAACTATGACGCACATGCAGCTCAACTATCGAACATGCAAGCACCGGAGGGAACCGAATATACGTGATCGCTGTAAATGCCGACCTAAATTGAGATGTGG
>ML213515.1:940327-952076 GCA_004369045.1 Heliocybe sulcata | reverse complement strand
TCACCCCTTTAGCATCCCTCACCCTTCAAACCTGTCGAATTCACCTCTGTTACCGTGGGAATACGCGTTGAATGGGACTTGTAGTCGGTGGCGCAGGTCAGTTGAGCCCGATTCTATGGCACGATGCGTGAAGTATATTCAACTGGAGGGTTTTATTTACCGGGATCACTGTAGTATTATATGTATAGTATTATATTTAGTGTTACTTAATCACAACGCTACCACAGGACTCGTAAAAATGCCACGTGAGCGGTGGCCGGCTACCCCCAAGTTGTGAAGACGGAGTTCGGGAAGGAAGAGAAGAATGGCCGCAGAGAAACTGGAAATTTGAGCGTGTTAAAGACGAGACTCGCCCTCCCAAGGCAAAACATGCAAATGTAGGCTGAGATGAGGTAGCGGTGGGGGAAGAAGGCAAAGTAAGCAGCCAGCCAACACGCCGTCTCAAACACCTAGACAACCCACAGGAATCCACATAAACAGGGACACGTTTATTCCAAGCACTACCATACGTGTATATCATATTACAAGCTTTACACTACAATGCGGGTAACGCATAACACAAGAAAGGTATCTTCTACAAATCTTCGCAAGCAACAACAGTTATAAGGAGCGAATATTACATTCATAAGTCCACAAGCCGCCGCACACCCAGCGTCATGATTACTTGGGCTTCTTTACGACGCTCATGATAGCCTCGATGCCCTTGACACCAAGGCTGCTCTTCGGATACGAGATGTACAGCTAACAACCCTAGTCAGCATCCGCAAACACCAACACAGCAAATGCGACTCACCGGGTCCTGATGCGTCCCGAACTTCGACCGGAAGTCGCCCTTGTTCGTCAGGTTGAACGACGACGACAAGCCATTATACGTCTTCTCCAGCGTCCGGATCCTGAACCCGCCAATATTATCCGCGCGCTCGAGCTTCTCCCTCGCACCAGCGCCAAACGTCGCCGTCCGAACACCCGCATCGCCCATCTTCCGGATGACATGCCAGAGAATATACTGCAACAGCAACGCATCAGCACCCACTCGACGTACGCCAACATCACGACGCACCTCAATCGCACCATTCGGCGCACCCGGGAACTCCAGCGCCCACTTGATCTGGAACCCATGCCTCGCCGCCAACTGCGCAAGCACCACCATCGCACACACCGTCCCGTCCTTATCATGCGCCACAAAATACTTCCTATGCTCCATATCATCAAACGGCCTCACGCCCGTCAGATGCACCTGCTCCCCCTTCCGATTCGCCTTCCAATCCTCCAGCCGCTTCTCCACCGCCGCCTTCAACTCATCGTCGAAATGCTCCACCTCCGTAATCTTCACCCCGTCCCTCTCCGCGCGGTGGATCTTCCGGCGGAAGTTCTTGTCGTCCTCGGGGTGCACCTCCGACGGGTTCAGCCGCTCCTCCGCGACGACAATAATCGCGCTCCACCCCAGGTCGTGCGCGAGGTACTGCTCCGTCTCGCGGTCGATACAGCACCACACTGGCTTGAGGTTCTTGCTCTCGAGGAAGTGGAGGTACGCACGCACGACCTGGGGGATCTGGTCGGGCTCACAAAGAGGGTTGCCGAACGACACCGCGTAGCCCTCCGCCGCGATATACCCAACAGCGCCGCCCGTAACCTCATGCCGCCATACCGTCCACGCCGGGTCCACCCAAGACGTATTCGTCGCGTCGCCGTACTTGGCGATGAGCTACACAACCTTTTAGCACCCACTCCCTCCCTTGCACCACAAGCACTCACATTCTCCAGCGGCGGCAAGTCATGATGCGGCTTGCCATCATGGTACGTCTCGGCCTTCGGACCATACAATACTGCGCGCTGCGCCGTCTCCAGTGCCGCCTCCGCCATCTCCTTCTCCGTCGCGGGGAAGCTCCTAGGATCGCGCGGAAACAAGCTCGCCCACCGAATATTCCCGAGCTTGAGGAGCAGCATGACAACACGCTCGAGCCCAATACCGCCTCCACCGTGCTAATCACTCATCGTCAACAGCGCTAGTAAGACGACAAGAAGTGCGATACTCACCGGTGGACATCCCCACCTAAACCCATCCACATAATCCTTCATACTATCCGGATTAATCCTCGCCTCCCGCATGCGCTCGATGAGCATATCCGCGTGGTGTATACGCTGTCCACCCGACAAGATCTCCTCTCCGCGAATAAAGAAATCATATGAATTTGAGAATTTCTACGTCACGCTCGTCAAACGCTCTCAACTAGACCATAGAGACACAACCCACCGGATTCTCCGCATCTAACATGGTATAGAACGGCCTCACACCGGCCGGGAACTTGTCTGTTCCCGCATCAGCCCATCCCGCACCGTCAAACCAGGAGTGTACTCACCAAGAATATAGTAGTCAGTATTGTACTTCTCCTTCACAATCGCTCCGAGCCTCCTCTCTGCTGCCGTGCTCAAGTCCTCCTCGTCCGTCAACTCACTCCCGTCCTCTTCTTTCCAACCGTCCTCTCTTAATAACCGTATCCCGTCTGCGTACTTAAGCTTGAGCGTCTCGTCCGGAATCACGAGATCGTCGTGCGGGAACTGTTGTTTGATCGTGTCGATCTGGTCCACACGAGCGCACGTTAGAGAAGAGAAAAAGGAGCGTGGAAAGGCGATAGTGTACCTCCTCGCGGTAGTTCTTGTAGATATTCTTGAAGATGTAGAGGAACATCTCGTCAATGAGGTTCATGACCTCGTGGTAGTCCGCCTCGAACGTCATCTCCAAATCCAAGCCCGTGAACTCCGTAAGATGCCGGTGCGTATTTGAGTTCTCCGCACGGAACACTATCCACACGACGCCGTCATGAGCTTCCTCCATCTCATCCAAGAACCAAAATCGCACTCACCAGGCCCCACCTCAAACACCCTCTCCATGTCCGCCGCAATACACATTTGCTTCATCAACTGCGGGCTCTGCGCCAAGAACGCATTCCGCCGAAAATAATCCACCCTAAACACACTCGCACCAGACTCCGTCGCACCCTCCTGGAACTTGCTCGAGTGGATCTCCGTAAACGATTTCGAAACCAGGAACTCGCGGAAGAGCGTGACGATGGCAGAGTGCACGCGGAAGATGGATTGCGAGACGGGCGTGCGCAAGTCGAGTACACGGTGATTGAGCCGCGTGCGTTCGCCGACGCGCGTGAACTGGGCGTCCTCCTATGGTGCGGATTAGTTGCGACTGGAGTGCGTGAGGGGCGACTTACGCTCTTGTATGCGTCGAGCGGGCGCGACGCGTCGTCGACTTGGAAGGGAAGCGTCGAGGTCGGTTCCGCTATCAGATAGAGCTGCAAGATATTTTCAGAACCCCGTGCGGCATCGTTACTGATAACACCCACCTTCTCGATCTTGACCTCCACCTCGTGGATCGTCGTGCTCTTCACTTGGTCCTGCCCGCCTTCGTGGGGCGAATGCACCTTGCCCTCGACGAGGACAATCGACTCGCGATGTAAGTCCTCCACCCATCGCACCATGTTCTCCGAAACGACGTCGTCCTCTATCGTGAGCACGCCCTGGATGGTGTGGAGCTGGTGACGAAGGACTACAAAGGTAATCTTCGGGCCTGCGGCACTATGAGCGGAGGAAGGCGAAAAAAGGGATAACACGCACTGATAGCTCGCGAGTGATGGATGCGGGCGCGGAAACGGACGGGTGTGCCGACTTCTTTCTTGCTAATGTCGATGAGGGCGTCGCGGTCACCTGGCTTGAGCTTGACGGTCATATGGCCGTAGTTCGCTTTCAGGGGGTCCTGCAGGCCGATCAGCATACATACATATTCGAACAGGCCGTAACATACCGCGTCGTACGCCTCCTTCTTCCGCTTCTCTCTCTCCTTGCGCTCCTCCTCGTCTTGCTCCGCCCTATCCTCCCTCCTCTGCTCTTTCTTCTCGGTAAACGACACGCTCCTCTTACTCCTACTTGGCCGCCCATTCGCATTCGCATCGTCATGGCCATTCACCTCCTCCTTTTTCTGCTGATGCTGGGCCTTTGTCTCTCCATTCCCGGTCTTCTCCTTGTCCGAGTGTGTATGGTCGCCGTTGATGTCGTTCGCTACCGACTTTGCGCTGCGATGGCCCGGGGTGACTTTGGACAGTAAACGCTTTACTGTCGACATGACTGGCGACGCGGAGCAGGGGACAGGTGTATGCAGAGGGTGGGCCGGCGAGCGAGAGCTTTAAGTTGACGCGGTAGACGGTGGAGAAGCAACGCGTCGCAGTGCTGACGTCGCTGACGAATGACATCATCACGTTGTCTGGGCTCTGCTTCGTCATCATATCTGATATCTATATTTGGCAATCCATTTGCGAGACACTTTCAATCTCGAACGACTTACTCCGAACGACTTACTCTGGAGACTCTGTGATGCTGAGAATCTTCAGCGATGCGAGCTCACGACTCTCCGAGACACTTCGTTGTAGCGTCTTTGGCTGGCCCTTTTTTCTTTGGTCCACACTGACCTCTGCTCACATCGGAACATTTCGCAAACCGTTCTGCGTTTCTCCCGGTCGGCTAGCGAACGATTGTCAGCGTCTGTCTCGTAAGCTTGGTCTCGTTTCCATTCCACTTCCACTGGGTTCTCCAAGTGGCTCGAGTCTTCCAAGCTTCACCGGCATTGGTCACCTAACCTTCACCGATCCTCTAACCAGTTCCTGCAGACCGGTGACGCACCGACGCCCGATCGTGACAATCTCCCGGCGGCATCCCCAAATGGCAAGTAGCCTCCCTGTACGGGTTACTTGTCGTCCCTTCCGCCGGCCACGAGGACGTCCACGAATAGTCCCGTCTGCTCGTCTTGCATGCGCAGTCAGTCCAGGAGCACTCTACCTCTCGGTGACATTGTATATCAGTCTTCTCTGGCGCCATAATCCCGCTCGCCGTCCCTCCCGCCAGCCTAGCGTCTCTATACGCGCGTGCCCCAGTGCCCGTTCTCTACTACAACTTAGCTCGACCTCTTGCAGTTGCTCTCGACGTTGTCTCGACGCCGCGACACTCTTGCGGCACCACTTACCCCATCAGCGGTCTGGAAAGGCTCGCTGTTGAATGCTGCGGACCGACCCGTACAAGTTGCGAGAACACAGTCCGAGAAGGGCGTAGATACGGGCAGGATAACAAATGTGGTAATGTTTTCTTTTTCCAGTCACCTCCCCTGCCCTCCATTTTGATCTAGTCCCACCTGCCCGTTCCGTGTCTCGCTCGCTAGCTCCAAACAAACAGCTAATCTCCACCTGTCGTCAGCGTGCAATGGCTCTATTACCCGCTTCCAACATACCGCGACCTCGCAACTCCCATACCGTCACCTCTCGACGTGGAACCCATACCAGCCCACTGTAAGTGCATGGGCTCCTCGTCGACGGTCCTGGCGCTCTACTCCTACTCTGTCCACATCATTACTCGATCAGCGATATCCACAAGTTCGCCGTTGAGCGCTGCGAGCTGTAAGGCTCGTGACACTCGGTGTTTGTGTCTGTGTCGACGCTCGCCGCAGCATGCGGGACACTGCTGGCTCGACGCCCTCCATGCTGCTCTTCGCTCGCTGTATATACTACGCTCCCCCGGCTTCTCCTGGTGTCTACACACTCCCATGTCCTCGCGTCCCCATTCCATATCCCTATCCAGCCATTCATGAGCTCCCGCGGCGCTCTCGAACTATTGCCCGGTTTTCTCGACATCATGTCCCCTCACCCCTCCTCATCAAGTGTCCATGCAGTCAATGCTCCGCCGATATCACGGCCCAATGAGCAGCTCGACGAACTCGCCATTGAACGTTGTTCGGTCGGGCGTATGTTCGCCAGAGCATGTACCCGATTATGTACGCAATACCACGGATGTGCCATAGACTTACAGCAATATAGTACCTATCAGAAGGAATCAGTCTGACTTCCTCAGCAGGTCGTTTACGCACCCACTCGTGCGTCGTACAAATGAATGACGAACGGTAAAACTACCTCGTTCAGTCGAATAACCCATATCGACGCCTATTAACGCCCTTTCCCTTGTCCCCAACTCCCAGCCACAACTCTCCCACCGACTCCAGCTGGCTAACTGTATATATACTAGACCTGCCGTACACGCTGTTTCCGAAACTGCGATTGCCACCGAGTTGACGCGAAAACGCAGAGAGATACCGGATAGCTGTGCCATCCGATGGGAGAATGAAATTCAAAAAGAAGGAGGATAATGCGAAGATCCCTATTGTATCAGTATACACGCATATATATCTCGGTACGCACGTAACCTGGATGCTAACACCCATAGACGTCCTGTCTCTCCATGATAGGCACTATGTCTCTCCTCCGCGCCCCTCTAACCCTCATCTCATCGTGCAGCGTCGGTTACTACTGCTTCACGCCGCCCCACCCACCCATCTCCGAAGCCGAACGCAAACCATACACATCCTCTTCAGCCGAAGCTAGGCTCGGACGTGCCATCCTCGTTCATGCCTTCTTACAAAAGGTGCATCGCCATCATCCTAGGCTCATTGTACCATCTGTTCTAACCACAGCCAGATGGGATTCTGCGTCTGGGGAGTCTGCAAGTCTGCCGCCCTTCTCGCATCCCACTACCCTCAATATACAGTCTCCCAACGCATCTTCTCGCTCCTAATACCCTCTCAAACATCCGTGGCCTCCGCAGCCTCCATCCGCATCACATCCATCTTCGTCCTCGGTACCGCCCTCAGCCTGTTCGCCTGTTACATCCGCCGAGCATGCCACCAAGCCCTCGGCCGGCTTTTCACCTTCGAGCTCGCCATCCGTCCCAACCACATGCTAATTACCACAGGCCCCTACGCCTACGTCCGTCACCCAGGGTACACTGGTGTTTTCCTAGGCACGGGAGGCGCTTGTATGGCCTTACTCGGTCCTGGGTCGTGGCTACGCGAGTGTCAATGGCTAGACACAAGGGCGGGTAAACTTGGACTGGGACTGGCGGTGATGAATGCGGTGTATGTTGCGGCGGCACTCGGGGCGAGGACGGTAGCAGAGGACAAGACTCTGAGGGCTGAGTTTGGAGAGGAATGGGATCGCTGGGCGGCACAGGTACCGTATAGGATTATCCCGTACATCTTCTGAAATTTCACTGCGAATACATATTTAAATCGGCTCTACATATCTCAGACGTATCAACGTCATTACATGCTCCTTATAGCGCGACCTACCAATTCCGTTTAGTGAAGGACTATGGAGAGCAAGAAAAATACCTGTTTTTCGACGGTAAATATGCTGCGTAATTGTCGATTCATCAGTTCACTCGTAGCATGTCTGAACCGGTAATCTCGGGCGATCGCTGAGAGGTAGGGAACAAACGCTTACATTAGATACATTATCTGAGCTTCGGGTACTGACCCTGACCGAAATTCTGGAGGAGAGGCATCAGATATCATCTAATGGATGCCGTCACCACGCGAATGTGACTAAAGCATCGATCCGACCATAGAACCCGCATTATTAGTCATAGTCTGCGAGTAAGAGGACGATGCACTCACTTCTCCACGAGGCCGGACCATACTAAAAGCTCAAGCCGGCGAGTTGCCGCTGCAAATCCCGAGAGCAACGGTGCACTTCCGCGAGTAATGAGTATAAGGACTAGCCAGCAGCAACCTTAACTCGCCGAGAATGACAAAGCTCGCGAATTGACACTGAAGGAGATTAGTATACATGCTGCACAATGAAGACTCTGAGCTTACGCACCCAACCAGTCCCGAGCATGCGTAACGTCCGCAGACTCTCGTGGGAGTATTATCGCCTTCCAGTCTGGAAACTCACGAGTGAGGCCATTAGCGCACCCGTAGCCCATACCCGACGCGGCGAAGAAACCCAAAACGAGGATTGCAGAGGTGCGAGTGCACACATCGTATATAGTCCGCACCAGCCGATGTCTGTGAAGTGCCTGGTTGTCACGAGGATAAATCAAGCTGTCTAGCAAGCGCACGCTCCGCATGAGTACCACGAGCGCGTCGATCCCTATGTGCATCGTACATACACCACCCCCTCAGCACCCCTCGGCCCCTGCACCGATACCAACGCGCGTAGTCCGGAGGCAGGGGAGGGGGCGAGGGACCGGTCGTTGCGGGCACGCATACGATCCCACTCCTTCAAACCCAAGCAGAGGAGAGAGTAGGACGTCAGACATCCATCCCTAAAGTCCTCGACAGAACGGCACCATTCCCACTCCTTCGCGAGCACATAGAAAACCACGAAGCGATGCACGTCCTCACATGACCACCCAAGCTACCCCAGCGGAGCCGGAGTATCATCTAGAACGACGTGGAGCCATGCCAGGACACCTCGCGGACGGGCACACAAGGACTGTTTCGGCGGCGTGCGGTCAACGAGGTATGACCTGAATATAGAGGTGGATACATACAGATACAGCATGGAAGCCGAATGCCATGTGGCTCGTGTCTTCACCTGTCCACATGCCTCTCAGAGCGTCTGCTGGCCACACTTTTACAGGAATCGCCCGGTAAGCTTCCTGAAAGCGATGTTCCAGGCCGTCAATAACACGCGCACATACACACCCGTCCTTACACAAACCTGGTGCTTGCGTCTGCCACTTCCAACCTGTCCGCTCAGACCAGGTCACCGATACCAAGGGGCGTGGTGTGGAGCGATATGGAGGGCGAGGACCCAGCTAGGGTATGGTGAAAAGCCAGAAGGATCGAGTACATTCGCCTAAATACGGATATGATTATACCATTAAATTGTAAACAAGAGGAGAGGAGAGCAAGACGTACACTTTCCGTATCCTCCTCCAACTATACCCCAGCGAGCCGTTCCCAGGTCGCGCCCATAAAAGAAGAACCGTATCTCACATACCACCCACCCTCCTCCGTCCACCCCATGACCCGCCAGATCCAACCAGAACCAGCAACACGTCTGTTGCCCTGAGCGGTAAGGCAGCGTCAGTAGAGGGAAGGGGGAGGGGGAGGTGAGGTGACGGGAGACAGCGACGTACGAGTAAGAAAACGCGAAACGGTCCATCCGAACTCACTTACAGACCATGGGAGTCGCCTGTAACCCTGCCCGGCGGTCAGTGGTAAAATGGCGAGGCACTTCCGCAGGATCACCCAGCTGACGAGGCCAAGAACTGCCTACCGTCGTCCTTCATCTACCAGCCCAGTCAGCTCACGCTTGAAGTCAGGACGTGTAGGCTGCCGACACGTCCCGCCAAAGACCGGATGAGGTGGCGTAGTTGGTAGCGCGGATGGCGGCGGGTGGACGGACGGGCGCGGTCTAGAGGCGAGGAAGAACGGGAGAGGCGAGGGAGGGCACTGATTGACCTGGATGTGAGTAGGCGGACTGGGCAAGAGCAACGCGAGTACCCGACGACCTGACCCTGACGCCGAACAGCAGAGAGTGAGCACGAGAACACTACTGTGACCTGGACCCTTCTCAGCGAGCCCGGCGTGGAGGACATCCGTGCAAGTACCAGCAACGCAAGTACCACCAACTCAGCTGCGTTGAAGGCTCGGCATTTTCCGGAGGTTAGCATCTCCGCTTCAATGTGGTTCGAATCAGCCTACGCTGACAACATTCATACGCAAGGAACGTCCCGTCAAAGCCCAGCCTACTGGATAGTACCTCCTTCAAGAACATAAGTCGTACGGGTCAACTCAGGCCTCCTAAAGGTTCCAATAAGCGACCATAGAATGGAGCCGATCATCCCTGCGAAAGGAGATGGTCAGAACCAAGGCCTTCGTAGTCGAGCGCACAAACCAGGTCCTGGGGCTACCGGAGTATATGCCGGCGTAGCAGGGCTCTCGTGTATTGTTCTCAGCTTTTAGTCAGCTAAAACGCCATTCCAGCTTCGTCGCTATCCCAAGGCCGAGGTATCCCCCACCCATCTTCCCTCGTTACCGGACAATACACTCTTCAATAGCGACACTTACATTCGTCTGGGACAACATACTACGCGGCATCAGTCAGACTGGCAGAGGATACGTACACAGTGAGGCGCGTCAACAAACGCTGACGCTCTATGCTCCGGTACGTCCCGCTCCCTTGGTGTAAGCGCTAGAAGCAGCGAGCACGCTAATTTCTTCCTTCCCAGATCTCATTCTCCGCGCCTTGTTTTCTGGCCTCACTCTCTTCTGCAGAGTCAGGGAACAGAGGTTGTGCATGGAACAGGCTGCGGACTCTTTGAGAGTTCCGGCTGCAGGGGATATATGTGCTCACTGTCATACGAATCGGCTACGCCTCCAATCAGGCCAGCCGCTGTTAACTTTTGGAGGAGATCTCGCCGCTCCTTATGCACGTGAGGACGGCCATGCGAAAGAAACATTCGAGCTGAATGGTTGGGTAGTTTTTGCAGTCTGTTAGCTCCTCGATGATTGAATAGATATATCGTCCTCTGCGCCATCTTGATCGTCCTCCACATCCTCGACAGTCACACCGTCTCTATCCCGATCCTTATGCTCGTCATCGACATCTTTTCATCGAGGACTGGAATTGAGCCGCTGCTTCTTCGCCTGCCTATCAACAGGCTCAAAACGTGAAAGTATCGCGGAATATCCTGACCTCCTGGTCACCGAGGCTCCCACCCCGCAACAGTGAGACTTACATTTTTCTCACCACTTTTCACCAACCTCACAAGTTGCTATGCAGGTCGGTCCCAAATGCAAGGCGACCCCGCCGCTTAGGCCCCGGAGTCATTCGCATAGACTCTGTCAAGGATCCAGCATGGGGGCCGCGCTTCTTTGCAACTCGCCCCGTCCTCTCTGAAACCTTCAACAAATGTTGTGTATCGCTATTCTTGTCAGTACGTAGCTAGACATTACCTTAGAGAGCTTGTTACTACGGAGTTGTCACATTAGTCCATATTCAGAAATGGCCCTTCCGGATCGAGATACCGCCATGTGGCTCGGGTGGCATCCAGCCTGCCCGACCTGTTGACCGAGTTTTAGAGTGTTTCCTAGCCTAATATCTACATGTATCAGCATAGCTCGGTCCCGCTGGCTGTGCTCGGAGCCAGCGTTGACTTTGTTCGAGTCAACGAGGCACTGCTAGCTTACTAAGTAGGTACTCGGTAGATCCCCGATGCCCGAATCCCTGTAGTATATAAGACGCGCTCGATGCGCTGCAATAAAGACAGTCACTACTTTCAACCCATCATCCTCAGCTGTGTCTCAGCACTCTCCAGCCAATAGGTCACTATTGTAGCTACTCATGTCTTTAGTTTAATATCAGTGACTTGGGTTTTCCGTCACTCGGGATTATCTTCAGATATTAACTGTGATCTGGTTTCTCACTGGTATTGCGTCAGCTACTAGCAGAGAGCTATCTACAGTTTCCTGAAGTCCATTTCTTGGTAATATTGCGGCAGCTATTATTAAAGGAATTTACTTCAGTCTCGGTTTAGAGCTTAAATAGCTCGAAATCCTCGAATATTCCTCGGAATCCAAGGTACTAAGCAATTATTGGTCACTTGAACTGACATATATTCGTTGTAGGTCTGGCCTTCAGTCTCCCCTCCCGCTATCAATTATTTCAGGTAATTTTACGAAGCTATTTTAGGCCCGTCACACAACACAACAACAAATACGCAACGTACGATGGGCGGGATACATACTGTATGTGACCAGCCGGCACTACCCAGTTTTGCGGTGAGAGGAACTGCCGCCGCTTTGTGCATACCCCGTACTCTATGCTTACGCGTGCTGGCCTTACTACAGTGAAATTACCGAGGTATATGTAAGGGCTACCTTAACAACCAGTGAGCTGGCAAGGCTGCA
>ML213515.1:849065-934650 GCA_004369045.1 Heliocybe sulcata | reverse complement strand
CAAGTGGCCGCTCTGCGTGACATGTGACGTCACGTCACGGTGGCTGAAAGCGAAGGTGGCTGAAGGGGAGCCCTTACAGTCGGCGCTATAAGTGAGAGCAGCCTGAGCATGGCGTCATTCGCATCCAGGATTCCTCGGACTGAGCTGTAGGGAAGAATGGAGCCGCCGAGCATACCCTCCCCTTCCAAGTTCATCCTCAACGATCTCGGAATGTCCGACATCTTCAGGTGGCTACAACTCCTTCTCGCACCGTCATTGGCACCCCCAATAGCATCAGCAAGTCGAGCTATGTTCTCTCGTCCCTTGACACTGATGCAGACGCCAAAAATACAACGGGTAGGCGAAGAAAATGACAATGGAAAGCGACGGCACAAAATCAGGATGTGGAGGAAATGACATTGCAATACCAGATTGACAGAGCAGAGGTACAATGTCCGTCCAATGCGAGATTGATTGATGGTTCTGATAGTCGGCGGCACCTCCGAAGCACCTCGAACGCTTGGTGAAGAATCTGTGAGTTGCACTCCTGTACACGTAGTTGCTTTGAGTCCAGGAGAAAACCGAACGAATAGAGGGCTTACTGGGATTGAGCCTATACGTTATGACTCCATAGTTTCATACCGTTCGCCCATTCATCTCGGCAGATCTGGTACGTCATATGGTTCAACGTCTTCCGCAAAGCTATGAGTCTCCCATCCTCTTCCGTGCCACCTCCACTTATCATGCAGTGTAACGGACTTCCGAAGAGCATAGTCGGGGACTTTATGGCTTCTATGATGAGCCACTGGACGGATTGCGCCGTAGGTCCTGAGTGTCCATGTGCATTTTCGCTCTCGACCATACAGTGTAGACCAGAAGAGTTGTTCCATAGACCAGTAAAATGGACGGAGACCAGGTGCTCAGCCTCGATAGTAGTCGCAAAATTTGCGGCCATGTCCAGGTTATGCAGTTCGGCAGCGAGGGCAAACGATACGTGCAACGATCGTAGAGAGGGAAAGAGGATCTTTTGATTCATCCTTCTAAGCAATGCTAGGCTGCGTATATGAATATGGAAGTGAACGAGTTGAGGATATAGGGGGGTCAATACCCGCTTGTAGACTCGCGTTGATCCGTCGTAGACGAGCAGAGTGAAGGTCTGCAGCGTGGGTGCCACAAGCTGCAGGAGGGCGAGCATCATGTCGCTTGCTTCCATACCGGAGGCGCAGAATATATCGTAGAACATATCCATGCCAGAATTGGGAGATGGAATGCGCGCCTCTAGCTTCCCAATGATGTCTTCTGTGACATCTGACATGAAGAGGTGACGACAGCCACTTCTTGCCTTTGAGCTGGCATTCTGAATGCTATTGCGCATTGTTGCTATCTGCCGCGGCCCATGCACTACAACGTTGTGAAAGATGTAAGGCTCGGCAATGATCGAGATGTATCGCGACACTAGGCGTAGGGAAGCCGCTGTGTTGCCGGTGGCGTCGAGGGAGGCCAGCAAGAAGATTTTGTCCAGCAATTCAGGTGGTAGCTCTGAGAGCATGGAGGACGCACGGAGTTCCTAGAGACGACATGTTCGGAGTTATATACCATTCGATGGCTTAATACAGGCAACAAACTTGTCAGCTCGAATGCCCAGAATGACTGCACTGACGGAGGAACGCTTACCATGACAAAAGCGCTGCAGGTGATAGACGACTGAATGCTGCTTCCATGACGAGGACTCTGCAGATAATACCAGTTCGATGACCTGTTCGATACACATGATGCGCGAGAATGGTCTTAGACTTAGCGCATCGAGCCACTAGACCCGCGCAGAAGGACGGATATGGAACTTTGTATCTCTGAGTCGATAGTCATGATGATCGGCTTTCACGCTTGGACCTGCGAAGGGCATGGTATACTCGAGCAGGGTTTGTAAGACCCTTATGTCACAGGTGTGGCGTCCAAGGGAGGCAATGTCCTCATTCTGCAACGGAGTTTCAGATGCTTTCCTGCGGACATAAGACGTAAATGATATAAACGATGTTCCAACAAGCCTAGAGAGGATGCACACATACCTGACTAGCGTTAACGTCGCCTAGGACCGCTATTGGCTTTTGTGTATGTAAGGCGCCTCAATAATCGGTTGGAAGGAGGAGAGGAACACAATGATCCAATGCGGATGCTAGCTTCCGCATTCTGTACCAACGTTCGCTCGCATAGAAACACCTACGTTGCGCCGTATGATGCCGTCACGCACAGCATGAAAATCGTGTCTCACTGCAACCGAGATACCTTTGGCCTTCGACACATTCGGTGTAAAATTCCGCAGAATATTGTCAGTTGTACATTCATACACGAGCCAATTTCTCCTGAAAACCCTTGAAAAGATATGATACCCGACTAGGTGTCCCGTCTGCACATCATTTAGCAAGACAGTACCCCGTTCTGGTTGTTAATGCAGGATCCTGTGGAGAAGAGACGGCTTAGCACTGAGAGAAGGTACGAAGACGAATAGGGTATACTGACCGAGGTCTACGATGGAAGCAGTGTCGCCGCCGCTTCCGTTGCCACATCCGCATTCCATATACTCTATGCCAGCAGCTATCTCGCATCCGCTGCACGTATCACTGTACCAGCCGCTGCAGCACCAAACGCGGTCAGTCTTGCTGTCTTCGTAAAGTGAGATACACGTACTCTCCGTGAACGCACGCGAGCTGGCCGCCATAGTTGGCGACGCAATTGTTGAGGTTGATCGAGGTGTCGACCAAGTTTCCGGCGTCGTTATAGCATGTGGAGTAGAATGTGTTTCCAGAAACGTAGCCCGTAGTACAAGTGTCGGCAAAGTTGGCTCCGGCAACTTGTAACTGTAGTATAACAGCCAGAGAGGATACTGCAAGCGTCAAAGAGAACTGCATGCTTGAACTTGAGATCGCTTTGCTCGAGAGTGATGTTTGAACTGCATAAATCAGCGAGCCTTTT
Organism: Heliocybe sulcata; assembly: GCA_004369045.1. Lineage (NCBI taxonomy): Eukaryota > Fungi > Basidiomycota > Agaricomycetes > Gloeophyllales > Gloeophyllaceae > Heliocybe > Heliocybe sulcata. The sequence continues at coordinate 931,701 of ML213515.1, read as the reverse complement.
ATACGGAAAAGTCATGAGTATGTAACACTTCTCGGTCTATGCTCGAACACGTACCTGAAAGTATCATCCGATGTCTCTCGGACACTCTCCCGTTCTCCTGCATGTGGGGACTTCCAAACGGCGTTTCGTTTGTTGAGTGCCAAGACGTAAGCGTCCGGAATCACGCGCAAATCAGCTTGCCGCGAAGGCCATTCAATTGAGGACTTTAAGCGCGCAATCCAGTTAATTCAGCATGCTCGATCCGCGGTTGTCTTCGGCGCCTTCAACGGTCATACTACCTGCGTCCGTATGATCTCGGCACCTTGTAGGCCATGGATGAAGTGCCTTGTATAACCTTGCTTGCGCTGAGCGTCGGGGAGGAGATGCTGAAACGTACCGCAATCAGGAGGATGGTGAACACATAGTACCTCTCCCAGCAGCTATATCTCAGTGCGAGCTTGTTTCATTCCGAAGTTGTCGGCGACGCGAGTCCTGTACTTGAACCTTACCATTCTTCCGGGTGCAATCCCTCATAGTGCGTCAGGAGTCATCTGGAACGCCGACGAGTCAAGACTCTGAATCGATCCATCATGCGGATTCGGGCGTCGGCCATCCGTCAGCTATTAATGGAGAAGGTGCCACGGTCTGTCGAGCCAGGATCCGTTTGGTATGAGGGAACCTTTGCTTCTGACCGTGAGCGGTCTTGTCGCCCGATTGCATATCGTCGAGCCCCAGTACGCCGGACGGAATCAACCAATTTCGATACGTGAAAGAGTGACAGGGTGATACTCGTTGAGTACTGCTGATTGCCAGCGGCGTAGTGTCTGGGCAGTTTACACACCCAGATGACGGGAGGAAGCCAGACCAGTCCGTCGCAAACGCTGGAGGAATGCCCAGATCGTTCTTTCATGCCTTTAAGACATGTCCGAGTTGCACGGCGACTTGATCCATCTCGGAGCTACGGAACGGTTCATTGAATGTCGCCTGAGAGCGCGATAGCTTGTTGTAGCACAGTGCACAGGCTCCCTTATCGAGACCAAGCAAGAGGAGTTTTCAGCCGTTTGAGCGTGTCGGGTACTCTCTAGACGGAGCCTCGGAGGGAACAGGTTAACTGGTTGTGAACGTTTGAATGGTGAATCCGGCTGCCAGCACAACTCGTGGTAATGCTAATCACCAACACAGCACTTTAGTCGTTCTTGCCTGTTCCTAGTATCGAGCGGTCAGTGGAATAGCATATAGCAAGTGCGCCGTCGGTCAAACGAGTTTTGAAGCCGTTCTATACCACTATTTGCCCTGAAGTGGCTTATCGGCGAATGCCGCACGGCTCTCCTGTCCGAATATCCCTGTGCGAAATACTGTTGATTGAACTTGATTCGTCTTCCAGCCGGTACTCGCATCTCAGCCCCCTTCCGACTCTCTCGACCAATGCCTACCTCAGCAGCTGAGCCCACAACTAAACGGGCTGCCAAACTCCGTTCCAACCTCTCATATAGGCGGAGCACGTCAGTAGTCGCCACCAGGTAAACACAGCCAAAATGTGCTGTGATTGGGTCGGGATTGAGCGAGCGTTATCAGCCTCTTTCCGCGAATCCTCATACCACGTCTTTTCTGGCACGAACTTGGGAGGGAAAATGTTCATCTTCCTTGCTGTTGCTTCGCGTCGAATGGCAAGACCTTCTAGTACCTTCAAATCTGTGCAAGGAGGAATATAGCTGTCGTAACATGCTATATATGACTGCTCAGAAAGTACAAGGAACGGCATATGCGGTATAGCATCGCAGAGCCAGGTATATCTCGTAGTGCGTCCTTCCGTTAGTAACTATGCTCCTATTAATTTCGACTTGGCAGCAACTCTCTCCGTACTCTGCCTACTTTCCCTTTCCATTGGGGGAGCCCGATGCGTTGAATACACCCGAGACCCGCCTCGATACCCGGGAGAAGACACCCTTGCGTTCCTTCCTGCCCTTACCTACAGACGCTTCCGTCTTTCCCTGTTTCTGTGAGGCATCCTTCTCGTGTGCACCGTCTGCCCTCTTCTCCTCTGCGATTTCCTCTTTCTTGCCCTCGTCAATGTCACTTCTCTCCGTCTCCTTCGTCACGTCTGCATTGGGCTTGGGTTCATTGACCTTCTTCTCCGCAGCTGGCGGCGGGACGGCGGGTGCAGCTGGCTTTTCTCCTCTTTATGCATGAAGGTCGGCGAAGAATCATGGCATACATTTGGTTCGATGATAGAAGTAACAACGATCAAAACACTACTCATACACGGCAATACCTACGGGAGCGCTCACTGGGGACGGATGGCCTGCACAATCGGGACGCGGTCAAAGTGGCCGGCTATGATCATCGCGGGCATGTTGGTCGCACCGGTGCCCTGGAGGAAGAAGAGGAATTATCTCAGTAATCCCAACATCAGATCAAGGTTCAGGGATACTCACGATGATACCGTGAGGGAAGCCGAGGTCGAAGGGCACGACAGACTCGATGTACTGAATCTGCTCGGGCATGAGCGAGATGCCGAGTGCCTCGATGTTCGCCATGAGGTGCTCGACTTTCCGCCCGCCGACTAGAGGGAAGACGTAAGGCGTCTTCTGCATCAGGTACGCGATAGCGACTGCAATTGAATGAACATCGACAAGTCGAATCAAGACCCCGATAAGAAGCTCACCAGCCTGGATATGCTCCGTCCCAACCTCTGCCGCGACCTTCTCCAGCGCCTTGCACACCGTCTTCTCCTTCTCCGTCCTCTCCCAGTCCCCTCTCCACGTCGTGCGGCCCTTCTCGCCCGTCGTCCTCCTCCGCTCCTCCTCTTCATCCGTGCGGATGTGCCCGCCCGCGAGCACGTTCCACGGGGCGAGCGCGAGCCCCTCCGAGCGCGCCATCGGGATGATATCGCGCTCGAAATCGCGCTGCATCACGTTCCACGCGCCCTGGTAGATCACAAATGGCGTCTTCCCGTGGTCCCTCGCGTACTGGTTCGCCTTGCTGACAACCCACGCCGGCGCATCCGAGATACCGAGGTACAGCACCTTTCCTTGGACGACGAGGTTGTGCAAGGCGTTCATAACCTCCTCGACAGAGGTGTTGTAGTCCCAAAAGTGCACGTACAGGATATCGATGTAGGATGTGCGCAGCTTCTGGAGCGACTCGTGGACGGAGATGTGCAGCGCCTTGCTGTGGTTCCCGCCGTACATGGCCTTTTGGTGGATCTGCGGGTTCGGTGCGCGCTTGTACATGGTAGAGTACTTGGTAGCAATAACAAGCTGGTCGCGTATCCCGCGCGCCTCTGCCCATTCCCCGATAAACTGCTCCGACGTCTCGTCCTGGCTGTCCCGCGCTCGTCAGTCCCATCCCCCTCCCAAAGAAACCCTGCGAGTGACTCACTAGTTATTGGCAGTATCGATAAAGTTCCCGCCTGCGTCAAAAAAGGCGTCGAGGAGCTGGAAGGACGTGTCCTTGTTCATCGCGCCGTACCCGAAGTCGCCCCACTTGTCGCCGATGCTCATGCCGCCGAGGCAGAGCGGGGAGACTGTCACGGACGCGAGCGGGGAGAGGTTGCGCAGGCGGCCGAGCTTGGTCTTTGGCGGGGCGGCGGGGGCGAAGAGTGCCATGGTGTGGATGTCTTGGGTAAAGTCAATGCTGGCCGAGTCGAGCTGTCTTGTAGGTCTTATATTGAAGAAGGTCGAGATGGGAGCGGCCTTGGCAAGCGGGGAGTCTTGGTGATAGGAACAAAGCATCATTCCGGACTGTGGACATCAGATTTACGAGCGGCATGCGGGTTGGCTGGTTTCATGGTCTGCGGTGCGGCGTGTCTCCACGTATTGAGCCGCCCACTCAATGCTCGGAACCATGCATCCCGTGTCTCACCTACGGAATACTAGAAAGCACACCTGCTGACCAGACATCCTGGTCTCCTTACTCGGGAGACAATGGGTTTCGCACAGCTTTCCAGCAAACCCATTCCCTTGTTCAGATGATCTCCATCCTCACATTATCTTATCTCTGCCACACTCCGCAGGAACAGCAGATCTCCGGCCGCAGAGCTTGCGACAGCGTCCGGCACCCCGTCCACTTTCCCTGCTCTACGCCACAACGCATGGTACACGGCTGAACATGATGTATCCTATTCACGGTCTATGGTTTATTTACGCGATAGTACATGTAATACGTTAAATAATCGTGGCAGCGTTGAACCCTATGACGACGACAAAAACAAGTGCAAAAATACGCGTGGCCGGGACGAGTCAACGTCCATATTGATAGCATACTCTACTCTTGACCCCCCCCGCTCAGATCTCAGAGGCTGCGCTTCACCTCCTCGCGGAGCGCCTCGACAAGCTTCCTATCCTCCGGCGCGATATCATGCTCGTACCGCTGAAAATCCGGGATATGGTCCGCAAACGCATGGCGGATGAGCGCGGCGTGCGCAGGCGAGCGCGGCTGGATGTTGACCTCGAAGGGGTTGGGGAACGACGCGAGCGCCTGGGCGTAGTTGTATATATCGGGGTACTGCTCGACGCCGTGCGCGTCCTTGAAGGGGAGGAAGGAGAAGGACCAGAGGAGGTTCATGGTGTTGATGGCGGTGGAGTAGGAGCCGACGTGGAAGCCGGCGCAGATGCGCTTTGGGGGGTTAGTATTGGGATGAGGGGAGGGAAGGGGGTGGGCGTACTCTGCCGGAACCGAAGGCAAGGTTGTTACGCCTGCCGGGGTCTTTCTCGAGGTGCTTCTTGGTGCCGAACTCGGAGAGGATGAAGCGGTCGGGCCAGAATCTCTCCGGGTCGTCGTACGTCTCTGGGTCATGGAACAATCCATACAAGTTCTCCACGATCGTCGCGCCCTTTGGGATTCTATACCCTTTGTACTGCACCCCGTCTCAGCCAGGTACTAAATGTATGGAAGGGGGGACTCACGATGACGTCGTCCTGGGCGCGGCGGGGGATGAGGGGTGCGTTGGGGCGCCAGCGGTGGACCTCGTTGACGACGGCGCGGCAGTAGGGCAGGTTGGCAAAGTCTTCGTGCTGCGGCATGCGGTCCTGGCCGACGACGCGGTCGAGTTCCTCGTGGGCTTTTTTCTGCACGTCGGGGAAGGCGGTTAGGGCGAGGATGAGGGTTTGGGTGAAGGAGGAGGTGGTGTCCGAGCCGGCTTCGACGAGGGTGCCGCCGAGGTGCCTGGGGGGAGTTAGTGTGCGTAGGGGGGAGGGGAGAGGGAGGACGTACCCGACCATTTGGTAGTTGTAGCCCCACTCGTCCGCCTTTTTGATGACGGTCTCCATGTAGCTCCCGTTCTCCTGGCCCTTCTTCTCGAGCCGGTGCTTCGTCTCCTCCATCAACCCAAAGTAGAGATCCTCCTGCATCTTCTTGACGCGCTTGCAGTCGCCCTTCCACGCCGCCCAGCGCTCGGGCACGTATTTCAAAAAGGGGAGAAAGTCGACGGGGGCGTAGGAGCCGGGCATGAGGATGCGCTCCCAGAGGGGGTGCATCTCGAAGAAGGCGAGGAGCTCGCGGGTGCGGGTGTGCGGGGCGCGCTTGCCGAAGGTGACGGAGAGGATGACGGACATGGAGAAGCGGCGGATGGAGTCGAAGAAGTCTTTGGGCTGGGTGAGGAGGTCGTACATGAGCTGGACGGACTCTGCGTCTTGGATGGGGCGGTGCTGGAGGGCGGATTTGAGGGTGAGGATCTCGTGTGCGCCTTTGCGCATGTTGCGCCACACGTTGCCTGTGTTTCGTGAGCGGGATGGTCACCTGCATGCTAGGAGGGGGCTTACCGTAGTGAGAGAGGACGAGGTGGTAGCCTTCGGTGACAATGTCGACAAAGTGGTTGGGTGGCCTGTCGGCGGTAAGCCCAGAGCTCTTGTCGAGGACTTCGTAGACTGCTTGAGAAGATCCGATAACGACGACAGTCCCGGAACCGATCTTCAGACTGTAAATGTCCCCGTATTGACGATTCCACTCGGACATTCTGGATGGAGTGATTAGATAAAGTCAGGTAGATGGCCATAGACTTACTTGAGGTAGGCGAGGTGCGTGGGGAAGATGTGGAGGTTGCCGAGGAGAGGAATCGTGGGCGGGCCGGGAGGAAGGAACTTTTCGCGGCTGCCTATCCTGAGGATGCGGTAGAGGAGGAAGGCGGCGACGGCGACAGCCCCGATGACCTGGATGGAGAGCATGTTGGGGAGCGTTGGAGGATCGGTGCCGTCTTCCGAGAGGTATTATAGCTGACGAGTATTTGTAGCGCCGTACAGTAGAGCGCCGTCCGTAGTGTGCGGAGCCGCTGCAGGGATGGCGTGCGGGAGGCGTCGTTCCTGGGTCAATTGCCCGGAGGTACAGCCACCGTGCGCTTGATGCCAGATGTTGGAATATCCTTCAACTGTGAGTGTCTCCGTCAGCATGTCTTCCAGCATGATTCTCTCCGTCAGAATGTCTTGAAACATGCATTTCGTTTTCGTTACTGAACCGAACATCCTTCCTGTCCTGAGGAGACCTATCTGCGTAGCTCAGGTGTCCGGAATCCGCTGGACTGAATCTGGATGGTCAGATAGCGATTCGCCGCAGAACATTGATGGCAATGCTGTGCTGGCTTGATGAGAGTAGCGTCTATCCTTTCCTCAAAGGGCGTCGTCCTCGAGAGCAGCCATGGCAATACAAGGATCGTCCAGCACACTCGCAAGAAACGGTCAAGGCGTCGGCAACAGCATCAGAGCAACTTCAACGGTTACTAGAACCCCCGCCGGTGATATTACGTAACATCATACCCCGCAACAATCATCGCAGTCTTGCTTGCTGCGAGCGTTCATTCAGTTTCTGTGATAAGCTCTGCTCGGCTGGATTCATAATGAACTGCATCATCGGAGCCAGTTTAGTCATGTCAGTTTTCTCAGTGCGGTTTCGTCGTAAGCGGGCGGAGCTGTCATGATGATTGATGCGAATAATCATGTTTTACAGGTTACTCTCTCCGCTCTAGTGTGTCTGTCGTACAATGGAGCGGTACTTCTCGGAGTAGAAATATCTGCTGTCGGCAGACGTACGAAACGCGTAAAAGGAAAGGAGCCGTGCACTGGTTTCCGCTCCATCTCGCAATCTCCGCCAGGCTCCCATGCGGCGAGTCACCTCGACGCTCCCTTACGGATGATCATCAGGCACATCATTTACTGCCGTCCGTAACCAACTCTCGCCCGAAACCATGGTCCCCTCCGGCACAGCCAGGCACCACCTTGCATAATAGCTCGACTTGCGGTGGTATATCACTCTCAGCAAACGCTATACCGTTGTAATCCCTTCCCTTCTTCTCCTTTTCCTTGGTCGTCGTTTTTAATCGTTTCCACCGCGATCCCTTCATAGACTATAGACCACACAATGTCCAGCTCCCAACCCTCCACCTCCTACGCGCCTCAGCTGCAACAAGATGAGATCATCCCTCTCTTCGCCATGGACCTGTTCAAATTTGCGCAGGCCTTCACCGGCTCCTTCAAGTACGTCATCAACGGCGCCCTCGACACGAGCGTCCTCACCCGCGCATGCGACGAGCTCATCTCCCGCGGGAACTGGCGCAAGATGGGTGCGCGCATCCGAAAGAACGAGGCCGGCACCCTCGAATGGCACGTTCCCCGGCAATACACAAAGGACCGCCCCGCCTACCGCCTCACCACATACACCTACGACTCCCCCTCCGCCGCGGGGCTGCACATCCCCGCCGCCACAGAGCACGCGCCCTCCATCCAGTCCGACCTGGGCCCGGAGCACATCTTCGTGCACCCGGGCACGCCCATCACCATGGCCGACTATCTCGACCCCGAGTACGACCGCCCGTGCTTCAACCTGCACGTCACCACCTTCCGCGACAACTCCGTGACCTGCCTCGGGATCACCTTCCCGCACATCTTCTGCGACGGCGCTGGGATCGCGCAGTTCCTCATGTCCTGGGTGCGCCTCGTGAACGACATCAACGCGCCCACGGCGACGCTGCACGGGTACGACACGGACCCGTTCGCGCCGCTCGAGCACGCGTTTGATTTTTCCAACGAGCCGGTGTACGTAAGGACGAAGGAGGCGGAGATGCAGGAGGTGATGTATAATATGCGGCTGCAGGAGGAGTTTGAGAAGCACCCGAAGGAGACGAGGACGGTGTACGTCCCCCCGGGGATGGTGAAGCAGCTGCACCAAGACGCGCTTCTCGAGCTCAAGCAGCGCCGAGCCGCAGGCGAAGACGTGCCCGAGTACCTCTCCGACCAAGGCATCATCATCGCCTGGTGGATCAAGGTACCCTTCCCCTCTCCTCCCTCCCTACCCCACTAACCTTCCGTTCCCAGTCCGTCTTTGGCGACAAAACCGACGACACGACCCCCCTGATCACGCTCGTCGGCTCCTCCCTCCGCAAGTCTCTCAAAGAGCTCTTCCCCAAGAACACCATCTACGTACACAACGCCACCCTCGCCTTCGCCTCCTCCCCCGTGCCCCTCTCCGCCATGCACACCCTCACCCCCGCCTCACTCGCCATCGCCGCGCGCAGCGCCATGCTCGCGCAGACAAAGGACACCGAGACGCTCAAACGCGCTGTGGCGCTGAAACTGTGGAGCAACCGCGTGAGCAGCGCGCCCGTGTCGGCGGCGGCGGCTGCGACGTGGCATTTCACGACGACGTGGAAGGACGCGGCGTGTCTCGAGTGGGACTGGTCGGGGGCGCTCCTCCAGCGGGACCGTGGGGAGATCCAGGACGGCCGCCCGGGGGGCACGCGCGCGTACTCTGGGGCGCTCATTCTGAACTCGCCGTTCCCTGCCCGAGGCCTGTTGACGATCCTCGCGAAGACGAGGGAGGGCGGGTACTGGCTGCAGCCGTGTCTCCGGAAGGACGACTGGGCGAAGTTGAGCCTGGATCGGCTGACGCAGTCGACGAAACCGCGGATGGTCCGGGCGAAGCTGTAAGGGGTCCTCTGTTGGGTTTTCATTCTGATGACTCGGTTTATTTATTGGCGGTTTATCTATGGGTGGATGTGTATTCTAGTAAAACGATAGCCATGGACACTAGTACGGATAGTGATAATGCGCGACGGTACCTCCGGTAGGGCAGCATATATCGTACACCGCTCCTTCGAATACAATGTTTAGACCACAGATATAATTATCAGTCTCCACATGCGGTGCGAATTTGAAGCATCACTCGTTGAATTCGGTGGACGTTTCCATGACAGGGTAGCATCGAGCTTCCTTGATAATGTGATGCATCTTGAGGCTACAATTCTCCCCTATCGCCTCTGATATGGAAAGGACATGGAATTCAGATCAAAGCGGGGTCGACGCGGCTACCTGGGATAGTGGACGTCAGCGAATAAGACTCCCATACGGTTCACTTGCTTTGGCTCCCGTTTCAAACTTCTCCGTGATGTCAGCTAATGGAAAGTAGCACACAACATAACCCTTGAATATGTTGGCAAACCCTTCGGAACGGAGTGTCTCAGTACCACCACAACGCCCTCGCAAAAGCCACACAAACCCACTAACACGACCAAACATCACCGATCCCCATCCACACCGAATCCCGACTCTTCGCCCGATCCACGCTGGATCTCTGGAGGTATCGAGAGGCTGGATATGCGAAGAAGATCGGAGGCGTGTCGATGAGATACTTCCGCTGTTTTCTGGTCGCCGGGCGTGGCAACTGATCGGGTTTGACTCACTGGTAGGCAGCTGAAGAATAGTATGATATAGTGCTTCTTAGTTGCATGTCTGTATGAGAGTGCAGTTTGTCTTACATGAATGGTACTCCAGTGCTTTAACGACGTCGCAGTCAGTTATCGAGATTTGAGACCGCGTCCTTGGATACACCGCATAAATCGACTTCCATTCGACAACAAGCTCGAACAGCCTGTAAGTCTTACATCCTCACGTCTCGTCGTATCGATTGTATGAAAGGAGGTCGTCGCACTTACCGCAGTCGTAAATGCATACATGCCAATAAATTATGCAAAGCGTGTGAATACATTGCTATCCCGTCGTAAGCTACCTCTAAACCATGTCACCTAATCAAAATTGATTCCTCCATCTACTGATATCTACCAACACCACGCCCCGCATCAGTTCCTCCACATTTCGTGAATCAAAACGAACAACATACCGTCTGTCCCGTAATAAACTTGGCCTCCTTGCTCGCCAGGAAGCTCACAAGCGCAGCAACATCGCCTGGGGTCCCGAGCGCGCCGACAGCCGTCATACCGAGCAACGCGGCTTTGAGATCGGTGCTGCCGCCCGACTTGGCAATGGTGTCGTTCATCGAGCGGATGCCCGCGTCCACTGTTTTCAGCAGCAATTAGCTTGGATGAATGGGGGTGTGGATGGGAGAGGGGATGCGTACGGAGGGGACCTTCGACTGGCCCGGGCGCGTAGGCGTTCACGGTGATTCCTGCTTTGCCGAGCTCGAGCGCGACGCTCTGTGTTAAGCCGCGGACGCCGAACTTGGATGCTGCGTATGCTGAAGACAGCGCCGCGCCTATACGACAACAGCTTGGATTCAGATATCGTGGAAATAGAGGAGATCTGCATACCCTTCTTTCCAGCCATAGACGACGCGCCGATGATTCGCCCGCCGCGGCCTTGAGAGAGCATTTGAGCCGCAGCGTGCTTGTAGCAGAGGAAGACGCCGCGGAGGTTGATGGAGTTGATCTTGTCCCAGTCCTCGACGGATGTTTCCAGGATGGAGGAGTAGCGTGCGATGCCTGCGTTTGCCACCATCTGTACGCAAATCAGAGCAATTCAGATCAGGATTCTGTACAACAGCTCGGACGGTGCTTACGACGTCCAACCCGCCGAGCTCCCTCACCACCGTCTCGACCATGGCCTTGACGTCGGTCTCGCTGCTCACATCCGCAGTAACAGCTACCGCCCGACGTCCTTTGGCCTCAATCTCCTTCACGACCTCATCAAGCCGTGCCTTCTGGGGTGGAATATCGTTGACGGCAACGTCAAAGCCATCCTCTGCGAGCTTGAGCGCAATGCCCCTGCCGATACCCTGGGCTGAGCCGGTCACGATCGCGACACCTTTCGAAGAGGACATGGGTTAATGACGTTGTGTGGGCATCGCAGCCGATATTGTACAGAAGCCGGGCTGGCGGGCGACATCAGCGGTGTGAAGAGAGGAGGAATGGTGCGGCCGCTGCCTCCGCTATCCCGGGTCCGCGATCGGATCTAAGATCGCCAATCGGGGGACGATCTAGATGGTTTGGTCCCGCTGGGCAGTCTCCGGGGGCCATACTACGCCCGGCGATGATGGGACTCTCAGACGAGCGCTCTCGTGCGGCATCACGAGAGTCGAGCCACACTGCCTTCTCGGCGGGAGTCCCGACGTTTCGATGCAGAGGCCATCAGCTGTAAGCACTAATCGACTTCAAACATTCCAGACTGCATCTCCACCAGCTCTTAAGTACGTGCGTTTCTCGTCGTATCCTCCCCATCCTTTCTTTTCTATCTATTCCCCTTGAAGATGTTGGGGCTCCTTCTTTCTTCAATAGCCCTTGCATCTCTTTCATCTGCTACTACTACATGCAAATGTCTCTATAATGACTCGTGCTTCCCCACTTCAGCAGAATGGGACGCCTTCTCCAAGAACCTCTCGCAGCCCGTCATCCAGAACATGCTGCCCATGGACGCAGTCTGCTTTCCAGACAGCCCCTCCTTTGACGCGAGCATGTGCGCGGAGGTCACCGCCAACGTCGTCAACCCGCCCTTCCTCACCAACCAAATCAATGCTCTTGGTTTCGTCAACCTCGAGGCCCTCGTCGTGAACGGCTCGGTGCAGTACTGCCCGCGTCCGTACTCGCCCGGCGAGAAGACGTGCGACCAGGGTCGCATCCCGAAGTTCGCGGTCAACGCAACAACCGTGGAAGACGTCCAGAAGACGCTCCAGTACGCGACGGACCACAACCTCAAGTTGGTTGTTCGTAACACTGGGTGAGTACTTCCCTCCCCAAGAACACCGTCCTTCCATTGACTTTATGTTTAGCCATGAACTCATGGGTCGCTCTGGCGGCTCCAACTCGCTCGAGCTCTTCATGCACAACTTCAAGAGCATCGAATTCAAGCAGGACTTTGTCCCAGAGGGCGCACCTGCCGGCACGGCCAGCGAGTACGGTAAGCATGCGAAACTCCACCTACACCTTCGCCCCTGTTCTCACATGCATCCTCACAGCTGTTACCCTCGGTTCTGCCGTCCAATGGTTCGAGATCTACGCCGCCGCCGACGCACAGAACCGCCTCGTTCCCGGTGGTTTCTCGCCTGACGGCACAGTCGGCGCCGCCGCCGGCTGGCTGCTCGGCGGCGGCCACTCCGTCTTGTCCCCCTACTACGGCCTCGGGGTGGACAACGTCCTCGAGTTCACCGCCGTCCTCCCCAACAGCACCTTCGTCACTCTCAACAAGTACAAGAACCCCGACCTCTTCTGGGCGTTCCGCGGCGGCGGCGGCCCCTCCTTCGGGATCGTCCTCTCGGCGACGTACCGCACGCACGAGAACCCGCCGATCACCGCCGTCTTCTACGTCGCCTCCGCGAACGACACGGACGCGTACACGCAGCTGCTCACGACGTGGATGGAGCAGCACAACGCCATCGCCGACGCGGGCTGGGCGGGCGTGTGGCCGTTCCTCGACAACACGTTCTACCTCACCTTCTTCACCCCCGGCAACCCCCCAACAAACCCCGCAGCAAACGCAACAATGGAGCACTGGTTCTCCTCCTCCAAAGCCATCCCAGGGGTAAACGTCTCCCTCGCGATGAGCAAAGTCTACCCCTCCTTCCAACACTGGAACCTCGACAACCTCGTCAACTCGCAGAACGGGTACGGGTTCAACTGGACCGCGGGCGGCGCCAACACCACCGCGACCTCGTCGTGGCTGATGCCGCGCAACCTCACCTCTGCGGGCAACGCCGCGCAGATGGGCAGGGTGTTTGCGAACCTGAGCGTCGCGGTGCCGTACATGGTGGGCGGGGGCGCGGTCGCGGCTGTCGACGCGGACGAGACGGCCGTGACGCCTGCATGGCGCACCTCCGTCTCGGACATGACCGTCCTCCCGGGGTTCGTGACGGGCGGGGAGGGCGCGCTGACCGTCGACGTTCTCGACGCGATGTACCAGTCCGCGTACGACCAGATTCAGCCGCTGCGCGAGCTGGCGCCGCCCGGGCTGGGCGGGGGGCAGTATTTGAACGAGCCGGATATGTTGGAGCAGAATTGGCAGGCGGCGTATTGGGGCGAGGGGCATTATGCGCGGTTGTTGGCGATTAAGAGGGAGGTGGATCCGAGGGATTTGTTGCTTGTGAGGAGGGGTGTGAATTCGGAGGAGTGGGATGATGAGGTTTTGTGCAAGACGACGGGGTCGTGAGGGTGAACGCAGTGGGAGAGGGACGCATTTTCAAAACGCACGCATGCGAGTACACCTCGCGCATTGTCACGCACTGCAATCGTTTGTTGTCATGGTCTTATTTATTGTTGACGCTCGCGGACTGTATAGAGTACACTTCTTTTAAATGTTTAAATTATTGAGCGCACTCTCGTTGTGTTACCGCATTTCTTTTGGTGTGATTCTTGGGCTGCTGTGTCTGACATAGTCAGCAGGCTGGCACTTGATTACCGTTAAGCTCGACGACTAGTGGAGTTTACGACTGATGGTCCTTGCAGATCTGACAGCATTGACGTTGGATCTAAGCGTCGTCCGTAGGCTCAGGTTCGAGTTTGTGAGAGTCCTAAGAGTTGCGCTTTACATGTTCTCTATGTATGGTATGAATATCGATACCTCCGTTTACCACGCTACGACGTGGGCGTTGATAGAGACTGAATCGGCAACTGAGCCCTCGAAACGTCAGACAGCGTCTATGGTACCGTCAATCACGGAGTCATTAGGGCGCCTACCATGAGCTGACAGATAAGTACCAGGGAGATCCCGGAGCCTGCTAGTGCGACGCAGTTCGCATTACCCGCACGCCACCGCTGTGGCCGCCAATTCGAACGAAAGCACATGTGATTGTCCGAAAGGAGAGGATTGTCGGCACAGCCTCCGCGACGCCCCGCTTCTCGTCGGCAGGGCGCATCAAGGCATCGTCGGCTATCCACAACAGCCAAGTTACGCGATCAATTACTCTCAGCATGTCTGCATCCAATAGCAGCGCACTGCGGCCGCTTGTCTCGTGCGGCTATCCTATCGCCCCCACTGCATCGATGCGGGAGCCCTCAGATTCAGCGGCCGGACGAAGATGGCTTTCCGGAGGCAAATTCAACGAGGCACCCTAATGGGGAGGGACAAGGCGAGATGCAATTCTGTCAAGTATGCATGGCCGAGCAGTTCGCATCCAAGTCCGTAGCTACGGTGGACGCAAAGCAGCGGGCAACGTACTCGGAGACACGCCGTCGAAACGCTTGGGTTTCGTGAAGAAAGTCATCGACAGCGGAGGTGATTAACGTTTACCGGTCGGCGGTACACAGCGCACCCCAGATACAGCGATGTCAACACCGCCCGTATAGGACGGCCAGGTACGTGAACCGCCTGCCTAGTTTGATGGCCAACTGATTGCTTTTGCGTTAGTTATCGCGGCGGGCGGGATCCGGAAATGATTTCCGTTCTGTTCAGCGCTCGATAGAAAAGCTGGGCTGGTCTGGCTCGAGACCATACAAATTGTCCGCCTTGGACGTCCCTGTCTTGACTCCATCCCATTTTCACTCCTTCAGTCCCTACTACCCTCTACCAGCCATGTCGTCTTCCGAGGCCGTCAAGATGTTGTACCTCCCCGAGACCATGTCAAACTGGCCTTGGCCACGCGCAATCAACCCGCACTACGAGGAGGTCAGCGCAGAGTCGAACGCGTGGTTCCACAGCTTCAAGGCCTTCACGCAACGGTCACAAGCTGCTTTCGACAAGTGCGATTTCGGCCGCCTTGCGTCCCTCGCCTACCCCACCGCATCCAAGGGTCAGTTCTTTCCAGCTATAGCTCGGGCCCAGCTCTAACTATTTGTGCAGAGCATCTCCGAACAGGATGTGATCTTATGAACCTCTTCTTTGTTGTCGACGAGTACACAGACGTCGAGCCCGCACCCGTTTGTCGCGAGATGGTCGACATTGTCATCGACGCTCTCAACAACCCCCATAAGCCCCGGCCCGAGGGCGAGATCCTCCTCGGTCAGGTCGCAAAAGAGTAAGCCCACCACCCTATACAATATTGACTATCCTCTCACGGTTATCGTTCAGGTTCTGGGAACTGGCCATCAAGACCGCCTCCCCGGCGTCGCAGAAGCACTTTGTCGAGGCCTTCACCGACTACCTCAATTCGGTCGTCATCCAGGCCGAGGACCGCGACAACGACAAGATCCGGACGATCGACGAGTACCTGCAGACGCGGAGGGAGAACATCGGCGCGCGGCCGTCCTACGTCCCCGGCGAGCTCCACCTCAACCTCCCCGACGAGGCGTTCTACCACCCCGTGATCAAAGAGCTCGAGTACCACATCGCCGACCTGATCATCCTCGACAACGTAAGTCCCCTCCCCACCTCTTCTCACACCCTCGCTTACCATCATCGACCTCTCAGGACATCGCGTCCTACAACAAAGAGCAAGCACACGGCGACGACCGGCACAACATCCTCACGATCGCGATGCACCAGTTCGCCACCGACTTTGACGGCGCGATGAACTGGGTGTGCGAGTACCACGAGGAGGTCGAGGCAAAGTTCCTCGACGGGCTCAAGCGCGTGCCCTCCTTTGGCGCCGACGTCGACCGCGAGCTCGCAGAGTACATCCTCCACCTCGCCAACTGGCCGCGCTGCAACGACTGCTGGAACTTTGAGTCTGGCCGCTATTTCGGCAAAAAGGGGCTCGAGATCCAGAAGACGCGTGTCGTGCCACTCATGCCCAAGGTCCATATGGACCCCACGGCAAAGACGGAGCAGGTCGTCGTGCCCTTGGTCGAGCTATAGAGGCTTCTCCATGTCTCTCCGTTGCGTCCCGCGGTCTCCACTGGACTTGTAGAGCTGTAGATTTTACTAGGGTACTAGATGTTGTCTTATTTAGATTACAGTATTTATCGCACACGTCGCTCAAAACGGTAGCACTCTCCTCGCATCACTCTCTTATTTATTCTATGCGGTCTTTCCCTTAGCACGCCTCCGTAGTCAGCGCTAGCGCAGCAATGATATAATATTAGCAGCGACATTCATCGCAACAGTCTCTCGATCGACGAGGTGATCATGTCGCGGCCGGACTAACTCCAAAGTTGAGCTTCAAGCTACGACTAACTGACGTAACTTTATCAAACAGCGCCCACGTAAGACTTTCGGGGAGCTAATCCAGGGTTGTGGTGAAACACACCGTATAGCTAAAGCCCATTTGCTGTCAACGTGTGTCCCCAGTCGGGATGTCTTATACTCTGGAATGATAGTCATGCAACTGCATCGTAGAAAAAAAAATAAACTGTGCGTACCTAACCTCTGAAGCGTCGGACATGCAGCACTGAGGCTGGATCACCAGCGGAAGTTACCTTAAAAGAGGTGGTAGACTCCTTGTTCACTATGCCTCTTCACAGACGCCGCCCAGCGCAATCCGGAGAGTAGGCTGCATGGCACCAACACGTCGAGTACAATCAAATAATTTATTTGGAGAACGATCAGCGTACAAGGCGACGTGAGTAGAGAAGTAAAGTCATCCTCACGCCTTCGGCTTAGGCGCAGGCCGAATAGCAGGCACAAGCGGGACCCTGTCAAAGTGCCCCACCGTAATCATCGCCATCATATTCGCCGCGCCGTTTCCCTGTCCAGCACACCGCGTCAGTCAGCCAGTCAGTCAGCCATCTCGATCTCACTGGAAAGAGAAGGAACGTACGATGATATTCCCAGGGAACCCAAGGTCGAAGGGCACGACGCTCTCAATGTGCGCGATCTGCTCGGGCGTGAGCGCGATGTCGAGCGCTTCGAGGTTGGCCATGAGGTGCTCGATCTTGCGCCCGCCGATGAGTGGGAAGACGTAGGGAGTCTTCTGCATCACGTAGGCGATGGCGACTACAGGGCGATGGGATCAGTAAGGTCGCTAAGGGAGGGTCACGTGGATGAGACGTACCAGCCTGGATATGTTCCGTGCCAACCTGGGCAGCGACCTCCTCGAGCGCCTTGCACACGAGCTTCTCCTTCTCGTTGCGCTCCCAGTCGCCTCGCCACGTCTGCCGTCCCTTCTCGCCCGACTGGCGCCTCTGCTCCTCTTCAGCGTCCGTGCGGATGTGCCCGCCCGCGAGGACGTTCCAGGGTGCGATCGCGAGACCTGAGGGAGTGCGTTAGAGTGTACTTCGACGAGACGATTTGAGCGAGGGTTGCCTTCGGTACGGCACATGGGAATGATCTCGCGTTCGAGATCGCGCTGCATGACGTTCCACGCGCCCTGGTAGATCACGAACGGCGTCTTGCCGTGGTCCCGGGCGTACTGGTTGGCCTTGGCCACGACCCACGCCGGCGCGTCCGAGATACCGAGGTACAGGACTTTGCCCTGCTGCACGAGGTTGTGCAGCCCGTTCATGACCTCCTCGACGGAGGTGTTGTAGTCCCAGAAGTGCACGTAGAGGATGTCGAGGTAGTCGGTGCGGAGCTTCTTCAGAGATTCCTCGACGGAGACGTGCATCGACTTGATGTGGTTGCCGCCGTACAGCGCTTTTTGGGCGATCGAGTCGTTGCCGCGCTTGTACATGGTGGAGTACTGCGGAAAGGATAAGGAAAGGAGAGGGCAGGAGAGGAAAGAACACGAACCTTGGTTGCGATTACGAGTTGATCGCGGATGCCGCGGTCCTGGGCCCACTCGCCAATGAACATCTCGGACGTCTCATCCTGACTATATCACGCTGATAAGTCAACAGGAACACTATTCCCGGGAGAAAACATACTAATTGTTCGCAGTATCAATGAAGTTCCCTCCCGCGTCAAAGTACGCATTGAGCAGCTTAAAACTTGTTTCCTATCCGAACCAGTCAGCGTGCGTCGCGCGCGAACTGTCGTAGCTACGGACCTTGTTCATCGCGCCGTATCCGTACTCTCCCCACTTATCGCCGATGCTCATGCCGCCGAGGCAAAGCGGAGAGACAGTGACGGACGCGAGAGGGGAGAGGTTGCGCCAGCGGCCGAGTTTCGTGGGCGGAGGAGGGGCCGGGAAGAACAGAGGCTTGGTGTTGCATCGTTTCAGCGAGGAGGAGATATGGCGTGTCTGGGAGAAGGCGGACGTGGACTGGCGAGAGGGGAGTTTAGACCAGACGGTGAAGCGGTACATCTACGAACACGTTTAGAGTAGGTGGGCAATGCGACGTGCTGAGCACATACCTTGCTAAGGAACGAGCTATAATGCTACGTCTGAGAAGGATTGGTGTACTTTCGAGGAGTCGCAGACTGCTCTCGAGCTCGAACGATAATAAGGAGCTGTCTGAGAAAACATTCCGGTGGTATTTGTGCCTAACTGGCGTCTATCAGGGAGTGATGCCGGCATGAAAGGACGCGTGTGGCATCACCGCAAGCCCGCCGCCGCAGAGGATGATTGCGTCCACAGAACAGCTTTGTTTGCGTCTGTGTGGTCTCCTTTCGCGAAGCGCCCACTGTGCCACAAAGTCGTATATTGTTATCTCATTATCGATGCTTTCGAGAGGCCGTCTCGCTTAGCACGGCGTTCATAGTACCTCGGTTTCGGGGCAGCGATTCTTGGGAGAAGCGATTCCAAGTTCTAAGCCGGGACCCAACGTTCACCTTGCGACGCCTGTTTGCAATGTACTTATCCCTGCATTCTTCTGGGCTCCGTCTCACCACCACTCGTCTTGCGGTACTTCATCCGAACTCTTTCAGTGTGTTGGCGGACTCCAGTTTGAATCATCGGGGCTCCCGTACTCCCTTGTAGCCCACCGGCTATATGGTCCTGGCGAACGCTTGAGGCTTTTGGCTTTCTTATACGGTCGAGTGTCAGAGATACACTTGCTGCCGCTTCTTGGAAATACAGAGGGCTCACCTTGTGAATGCAAGGTAGGCTCAAAATCTGACGGACGCTCGCGATGTTACTTACGGGAGTTGGGAGACGAGTGTGAACGTTCTCGGAGGGTATGCATGAATACGTTTGCTGATTCAGGTATCGGAGACGCCTGATTCTTCGATGCGTGGATGCATCAACCACGGCTGGAGTGAGTAGGCCCAAGTTGAATTCGCTAGGAGATGAATCATCGCGAACGGGTTGAGCGTACCAAGCTCCGGTGCATTACGTGTACTGTGAGTGCTCTCCGCTGATGCATCCACGTCATGACTCGACTATGAATATGTCCAAGTCGCCGTGTGTTCCTGGGCTGTAGAATGGTCGATATCGGATCGTAGGCTCTTCCGTGAAACGACATGACTCACCGATCTCGCCGGCCAATCCTCCTTGTTCCAATCAGCAGCCAGCTTCCATTATAGAGTTTGCGGTCCCTCTCCGCATTCGTGGCTTTGAGACCTTTCGAGTCACTTTCACTCCGTCTTACATACCTCTTTAGGGCAAAGACATTCCCCCTCCCTGAGGACCTTGACATTTCCTTCCGTTTCGGTGTCCGATACGGTGCAAGAGACTCCGTGGTTGAGATATTGACGAATATCGTTGATGTCGTACACATGTCGATCATGTCGACATGCGGAGAGGAAGGCGCAGTCACTGATAAACGACTCTCACCTTTGATGATCATGTTATATAGCTGTAATGCTCAAGTCCTCGGGCGTATCCCCGGTACTTTCATCATTCCACAGAGATCGCAGCACAGCATTTCATCTATCAATGATCTCGGATGGGCGCACTCAGCGGCCGTGGCATCAGCGCTTCTCCACTCTCTTGAGGATTGACGATCGCCTCATTGGTACACCAGACTTGCGTCTCTACGCGTACGACGTGATATCGGCTCTCTCGCACTACCGAACCCTTGTTCTCTGTTGCGGTGAGTTCTATATCATGTTTAACCTGCTCAACGCCTCTGACATACTCGCTCATTTCTCAGGTCATCCATTCAGCACCGCCTTTCCGCGGTGTCGCATAGTAGATCTGCGAGGCGTCCACTAGAACCTCTCCACCATCTGTTCCTCCCCGGAGGCTCTTCGCCAGCGGCGCCTGTATAAGAGTGACATGACCTTACTACAAGAGTCATATGGGGCCATTTACATCGGTGCTACTGTCTCCTACGGGTTCGTAGGTGGTTCTGGGAGTAGCCGTACCATTAGTACTGACACGTATGCGGACAGATTGTACGGTATTGCTCTAGGACAGTTCATCATATTTTGTCGAAAGATCGACAAGACCGAGATGGCCATTAATTGTATGGTGAGAGCTTGGCCGTTTCACGAGTGTCCGAGACGTGACTGACACAGAAGCTTTGGTATTGCAGGTTACATTCACATGGGCGGTACGACATTATCTGGTTGATGTTCCTCAAATCTGATGTCTCGTAGATGGATACCCTCCAGCAGTTCCTAATAACCCACGCGGTCTGGTTTTATCTCGTTAATCGAGCCCGAGGGGATGTGGGAGACCGTTATAACGTCAACTGGTGAGTAACTTAGTTCGCGTTTCTGAACTTGGAGCTTGACGCCGACAACGCATCTAGGAGCCTCGAGGTAAGCCAACCCAAACTGATCCAACAACCGCCGTCTGATATCACAGAGACTCTAGGCGCAGGGCATCCCATCTGTACGTGATGTGCCCATTCGAAGATGCCATACCTGAGTCTCGTATGTTTATAGCTTGTTCTGACGCTGACCGCTCAGTCGTACGTCTTTTGCCATCAGTCAATATAGTGTAGCCTGAACCCGTTTCAGATTCTTCGTAATCCGACTGTGGAGATGTGAGTCGTTAATCTGCTACTAAGTAGGATTGGTCTCATGAGAAGGATCCAGTTAGCGGAAAGAAGTGGACTTCTATCCTGGTACGTAACGAGCTCCTCATTTCTTTGGATGCAGTACTTATCGATGCCAACAGTTTGTGCCGATAGTCGCGGCATTTGGTGAGTTCTGGATTATGCGCGCATGTTGCTGATATCTCAGTCAACCTTACTTTCCAGCTCTCTCCTTAAGTGAGTGTCATGCTTCAGCGTTACCACCAAGATCTTGACGGACTTTCAATGCGGCAGCTTGGACAATCAGGAGGTACGACGCGGGCGACCTGTCCCTTGGTTTGTTTTCCTGGTCTAACAAATTATAGCTTCGTCGAACCCGCACTGTTGGTCTACATCCCCGATACGCACACCGGAATCGCAGACGTCACCGCAACGGCAATTTTAGAGACTGCCAACAGTTGCTGCCTCATCGCCGACGTCGGCATTTCTGCGATTTTGTGCTTCCAGCTTTGGAAGCACCGTTCAGATTCGCTCGGAGGGTCGAAGTAGGTATTACGCCTCCATGTCGGATTGCTGCCGTGACTGACAGCCGTTCTGCAGAACCATTGTTGATGCGTTGATCAGGTATAGCTTGACGACCGGTCTTCTGTCGAGGTAAGCTACCCTACTATCTTCTTTTCGTGTGTCCTGACAGTCATTTGTTCCCCTAGTATAATCACTCTCCTGTCTCTGCTCCTTGTTCGTTCACCATCTTGGTGCTCCTCGTCTCGTGCCTTACCATCTACTTGCAGTACGTCTCAAGTGCCGGCGTGACATTTGCTGGTCTCCTCGCTGCCTACTTTGTTCACGCCAAGAGTGGGTTCACCCTGAATCCGCCTTTGTCCGTTACTAATTTGGTATACTGACGACAGTATACGTAAACTGCATGTTCGCATCGTGAGTCTGCAAACTGTTTCATGTCCAACCGCCCTGACTTTTTGCTTCTTTACCAGGCTGAACAGCCGCGAGCGCCTTCGTGCCCGTGTGTCGGAGGTGATTGAGTTTGAGGCTCGTTCTCAGAATACGGAGTCTCCAGTGTACGAAAGCAGGCAAACCATCCATGTCGCACCAGTGCCCACGGATGGCCCGAAGCTGCCTCCGCCAGCTTCCGTTGGCGCAGTGCGGGCAAGATCACGAACCCCATTCGACAACTGGCATTTGATTCAGTGATTCGACGACCTGGTTATTGTCGTCGGGAGAAGCTTCTTATGATTTATGACCCCATCGTACCTCACGTTCACAAGATGACCACGAGTTCTTTATACGGACCCCGGAGCAACTCTACACATATATTTAGAGTGGACTTCGTTCATGTAGCGATTAGCCTTATATTCCGAGTCATAGTCGCATTTGCCCTTTCACTGTAGGCGTTTGTTCTTCTAGATACTTTCCACTATTCTCAACATACATAGTATTAACGACACAATACAACTAAAATACACTAAGCTTTCATAGCTTACATTAGCGCAGACCCTCGAGATGTCCGCTGCAGACAATGATACTCCAGCTTCAGTCGACCTGCTCAACAGTTGCCTTCTCCCCCACCACGCTTGGCGTCTTCTCCTTCGGTGTTCCAGCCTCGAGCGCAGCCTCACCTTCCGCCTTTCCATCCCTAACCTGCGACCTCTTAACAACCTCACGTATACTCCCCGCTCCTGCGAATAAGAAATCAATGCTCTCGAGCGTCCGCCCAGCGGTTTCGGGGAACCACCACCACGCGATGCCGATCGACACCCAATTGAAGATGGCGAAGATGATGTATGTTTTCCAGCCGATATTGGAGAGCGCAGGGGGCGCAATCTCAACGACAAGGAAAGTGGTGAGCCATTGGAAGACGACTGAGAGGGCACCGCCGCGCTGGCGATTGCGAAGGGGGAGAATTCTGCATTCGAGGTACGATAAGTCTTGATAGTGCAGGACGTGCGAGAAGACTCACTCGCTCGGGTAGCACCACATATTGGACATCCATCCGATGGTGAAGAAGCCTTGGAACAGGTACAGCATGACTACTGCCCCAATACCATTGCTCCTTCCACCAATTTTGATCAAAATACCAGAGATCAACATGCAGCTGCCCATCCCCCACGAGCCGAAGATAAACAGTCGTCTCCTCCCAACCCGATCAAGGATGAACCAGGGAATGAATGACATCACCAGGAAGAACAGCTGCAGACCGCCAGAGAGGAGCAGCGACTGGTGCCTGTCCAGGCCGACGGAGTTCTCCATCACATACGGAGCGTAGTACGTGATAATATTGGTGCCTGAGAACTCCTGCATCGCCTGTACTGCGCAGGCGATGGCGGTGCGCTGCCAGCCCATAATTCCACCGTCGGTGAAGACGTCTTTCCAGGTGCCGGACTCCGAGGATTCGAGAGCGATGGCATTTTGAATGTCTGAGAACTCTGCGTGTACGATGGGAGAAGAGGCTGGGGCGTTCCGGAGGGAGCAGAGTACGCTTAGGGCTTCGTCCGTGTACCCATGCGATGCGAGCCACCGTGGTGATTCTGCGAGAGAAGTGATTAGCGGACGTGAGTAAGATGTTTAACAGCAATGAGACATACCTGGCAGAACGGCGCACACCGCAATGAGCAAGAGAGCAAAGACAATCTGGAAAGCGATGGGGAATCGCCATTGGACGGACGATTCCTTCAGCGACATCCCGTAATCAATCCAGTATGCAATCACGATGCCCACAATGAGCATGGACAGCTGTACCGCGATCATCCTGCCCCGCAGAGCGGCCGGTGTAGTCTCGGACTGGTAGATGGGGACAACACTGGTGATCAAGCCCATGCCCAAACCTGTAACAATCCGGCCGACGATCATCTGCGGGCGTCCATAGCTCGCGGTTTGAATAACTGTGCCGATGATGAGGATGGCGGAGCCCCAGGCGCAGATGGTCTTCCTCCCCCAGCGCTCGCCCCAGCAGGCACACCCAAGGGCACCAAAGAGACAGCCAATCTCGTAAACCGCAACGATAAAGCCGAGAATAGTTGCGCCGGGGGAGTCGAATTGCTCGAGGAAGAGTGGGTCCGTCGTCAAACCCGAGAATACACCGTTGTCATAACCAAAGAGTAAGAAGCCGAGAGAGCAGCAGAAGGTGATGGCGTATAGAAGGGGCTTCCCTCGTAGACCGACGTAGGACTTTATTTCTGGATGGTGTGCATTCATGATGGCGTGAGGAGGGGTCGTCCGATGCGTCAAGGAGACACCGTCGAGCCGTCGAGCGGCTCCAGCAGTTCGCCTTTATCATAGCTGATAACCATATCCCGTGCAACAGTGAACGTCGTCAGATGAAATCAGGAGGTCACCTGAGCTCTTGCCGATGGAAGTAGTGGCCCGGCATTTCTTCGGAACGCTCCGGCGAGCACAAGCGTGTATTCCCCGTGTTCCTTTGCATCTGGAGAAATTGCAAAAGGACGCGAGGAACGGTTCAGCCAACATGTCGACCCCACATTATGTTATAATTAGCTGCTGTTAGGGGTTTGTTAGGGGTGTCCTGACGGAGGGAGCAAGGAAGAGTAATCAACTGAAAACGGACGATGTCGGATTCAAGGGTGCGGATGATAATGAGTTAGTCTACCGTATTCCTCTGGTTGAACATCCTCCGAGCAGGTTCTGCGCTGGCGAACAGGTGAGTAACGCTGAAAAAGATCCATCCGCGATACGGTCGCATTCTTAGCTGGAATGGTGCTGCATGACTAGTGCCCCGGCCAGCCCAACTTGCTGACCGCTAGCTGCGGACAACAGCGGACGCGTCCAAAGATCGAGAGGCTCGGCCTCCGGCCTCCAGACCTTACTCATGTATACTCTCCTAGAAGATCCGTCCACTCCTCTCTCAACGTCATGCTTGTGACACGAGGAGCATCTACCAATACTTCGAGCCTCCGATTGGTTTCATCCTCAATATAGGCGGCCCAGGATCTCATGTCTTCTGTGAAACCGTAGCACTGCTCCAGGCTCTCCTCTGCAGAGAAAAGCTGCACCACCAAGAGCTTCAGGTTCGGGAAGGCATCCGGCGACATTGCAATGCGGCCGGAGTACAAGGGAAGAAGGGCACCCAGGATGGAATATGCCAGTAACATGCTGGAGACTTTTAGCTGAAGTTCACCAAGACGGATGGCGAAGAGGGATGGAGCGGAGATGTTTGATACAAGAGCCTCGCTGTTCATAGAAAGACCCGCGGATACATGCAGGCTTAATAGCATAGGGAAGTTGATACCAAATGCCGGATACTCGCGCCGAGCAGCACCGTTAATATGAGCAGAGAAATGTCGAAGTTGAGCGAAGTCGGCTGAGAAGACTGAATTTTGCAGTTCGCAGGAGCTGTTGTACGACAGGAGAATGAATGTCACAAGCGTTGGTGCAATGAGCGCCAGGAGGTCGCGCATAGAAGAAGTAGCAGCCTCTCCAGCGGATCGAAATATGCCGTTGCCAGACGCCGGAGCTCCTAGACCTTCCAGAGTAGTGCGAAAGTCCTTTGTAACGTCCGACATGAGTAAATGACGGTAGTGACTTTTTGTTTGCAAGTCCGCATCCCTGATGGCGCTCGCGAGACTCTGAATCCTATCTGCACCCTCCACTGCCATAGAGCAGAACCTGTAAGGTTCGACAACAGCGGCTACATATCGCGACGTCAGGCGCAGGGCAGCCGCTGTGCGCCCGCTACCATCCACGGACGCTAATAAGACAATCCTTCCCAACAGCTCAGGCAGTAGAGATGAAAACATGGCTTGCGAGACTAAGCTGCCTGATAACTGAGTACTGATGAGCGGATACAAGATACGTATTGATATCAAGAGCGAAGCAAGAATGAATCCAATAACCTGCAGATTGGTTGCCACAAATAACCTCAAATCCACGCAGCCACACACTTTCTGACAATGCGGGGCTCCTTTACCTCCACGACTTAGCCACTGGCGTCCGCAATGTACGCATATGTTGGCCTAGATATCATGCTCGGCCCACTCTTTGTATTCATGGGCAACGCCGACCATCTTCCCACCAGCGCAGCTTATTCCAACGCTTCACCTGCCAGTCTGGGGCGGGAACGAACTTCAATTTGCCAACATGCGACCGTAGATATCATCCATACGTTCCGTCGCTGCCATTGTCGGAAACGATACATCAATGTTTGGGATGTACGGGTGGCATAGCATGGCCGTTTCGCCGCCCGGACACTCCTGGCCCAGGACCGGTCGCTCAATATGGATGAAAACTCAATATGGCGCCTTGTTTCGTCGATCCCTTCCCCTCGGCAGCAAGCTGTGATACGCGGTGCTTTACGCCTTCCGCTTCAGTAGTAGCGGGCAGTGACAAGACCCCAGCTACCACTATAGCGCCCATCAACAACTTGCAAACATACGGCCGCAGCCTCGCCGTGTCAAGATCACATCTGCTAGGCGACCTGACCCGGAGCCAGAATTGCATCTCGGTTTGGTGCCTACCCGCCTCAGGGCGGTTTGATAGATCGGATTCCGGTGCAGGCCACAAAGCAGGCCGCCCGTATCGTCACCGCGTCCGCGGTCCCCTTCCTCCGCATTGGCTGCCCAATAGCGATGCGTCTTCGCGGGCGTGTCAACCGTTACATATACCTCGCCTGCGGCCTCTCTGTGCGAACCTCCGTCCTGCTCTTCCAAGGACTCAGTCCTCTATCTCTCTCCTCTCTCTCCTTCCTTTCTTTTGCGTCTTTCCGCTTAGACTTGGGCACAAGAACATAGACCTCTCTTTCCTCTATCGTTCTGATTTCAATTTGCTTCCCGTCTATCTGTAAGTCGTCGGTCCGCACCGTGCGCCGCTCGTCATCTCATCCTCATGGTATATATTCCTCGCAGATAGCCATCTTTATATTCCTACATTAGCACAGTCGCAATGGCAGCTCCTCGTAGAAAGGTCTTGATGCTGCATGGGTGAGGC
Organism: Heliocybe sulcata; assembly: GCA_004369045.1. Lineage (NCBI taxonomy): Eukaryota > Fungi > Basidiomycota > Agaricomycetes > Gloeophyllales > Gloeophyllaceae > Heliocybe > Heliocybe sulcata. The sequence continues at coordinate 904,940 of ML213515.1, read as the reverse complement.
TTCGTCACGCCAATCACTTGTCCTGCAGACCGTCTGACCGCTTGGAAATTTCAGGCATTCTCAGAACGCAAACGTCATGCGGAATCGGGTTAGCTGACTTCTTTACTCCTTCCCTCGGTCTTGAGGTTTAACTGATGAGCACAGACTGCAGCAATACGCAAATTATGTCCAGACATCGAGTTCGGTAAGTTCACGTCTGTACCCAGCACGATTTACTCCTCACTCTACTGGATTCTCTAGTGTACTTGAACGCCCCCCATATTCTTTGGCCGACGGACCTCCCACCCGAGCGCTCCTCCGTCAACGAAGCGCGGGAGAATGAGGTGATATCGTACGAGTCCGACACTGACAGCGCGCCTCGGGCATGGTGGCACATCACGGAAATGCGGTCAAAGTGCCCTGGTATCCAAGAAGGGCTTCGCGCCGTTCGGGACGTACTGGCCACCAATGAGTTCGAAGTGGGTTTCCTGACGCTCCGGTATTTGCTGCTGCGCTTGCTGACCAAACTCACGACAGGGTATCTTCGGGTTCAGTCAAGGGGCCTCCATGGCAGCAACAGTGTCCGCGATCGTAAGAGACAACTCCTGTGGTTGGTGATTGATCCGAGACTGACAGCTCTTCCAGCTCGAACGTCCTTACCTCTTCCCCGAATTCACGAAGAACGGCGTCGCCATCCACCCACCTCTGTGAGTGCTTATGGTCATACTTATACCCGCTCTATGCTGACTTGCATTCCAACTACAACAGCCGATTCTGCGTCGCCGTCTCCGGATTCGTTCCTCCGTGCTCCATCGGTGATATCGTTTTTGCAGCGTCGTACAACACTCCGAGCCTGCACATCCTCGGGCGCAATGATGTCGTGATCCGCGAGGAAGATACTATCCCTCTGCTAAAGAAGAGCGCAGCGCAAGCTGTAGAGTATCACATTGGCGGTACGTAGCGCGTCTTCCTTGCTATTAATCATTACTCGGTGCTTAATGACTATGACAGGTCACTTTGTTCCCAACAAACGCCAGTGGCCAAAGCTCTTCGCGGACTTCATCCAGAATCCCAACGACTTTGCTATCTCTCCCGCCGTCTCGTCCCCCGCCAGCTCTGTCACTGCCTTCGACAGCGACTCCTCCCCAGCGAGCTCCATCACAGACCTGGACCTCGCACCCGACGAGTTCCATCCCAAATTCGACGAGGTCGAGGAGCTCAAAGTCGAGCCGACAGACCCGCGCTCGCGCCGCTTCGGAGAGATGAAGATGCCGACACCTGCAGCGCTCGCGCAGCTCATGCACCCCCTCCCTCCACCGCCGCAGTCCCACCTTCACCATCCTTATCCGTACTACGCATTGGCTCCCGCGGCGCGTCAGTCGGCGCAGACAGTCGCGGACCTGCAGCGGCAGGTGTCCGAGCTCCAGATCTTCACGTCGTACTATTGGCACGTCATCTTCTTCGCATCGTTCTTTTTGCCTCATCAGTGGCGCTTATTGCTTGTGCTGCCTGTGTTATTGTGGGTCTCTGGGAGACGGTTTTTCAATTTGGGTTCATTGTCTGGGTCGAGATCAGGTTGATGATGATTTATTTAACGGACTGCGATTTGGTTCGCTGCTACATACGTACGCTCATTACCTATAACATATCAGACACGGAAGTCGTACTGGCACAACAGGTCTTGTGTGTATTGTTTAGATCGTAAAATGGTTATTTATTACAATGTTGTGTTGTATACTGTGAAATACACTCGTTATGCTCCAACTCCTTCACCTCACGCAAGGCCTCGAGGCCACACTCTTAATACAATCTCCATGCCCATCCTGTTGCAGAGACCACTCACCGCAAATTCCCGACTCTTCGGTTCCGAGTCCACGACGGAGGAGGATACACAGCGCGATTGATGGTTCCTAGAGAAGCGCCCGCTTCCGCTCGAGTGCCCGTGGGAGTCGGGCCCATCTTAGCTGGATTGAACCGTAACTCTAACCATCGCGCATGCTGTGCAACCGCACATCGTATGCGGGGCAGCGCCGCCGTATCAATCGGTCGCGTCCCATGCTATACATACGGACGGAACGCTCGCGCTTTGTCGTCGTCTCCTCCGTTCTCTAGCCATGCTGTACGCCATCCTTGTCGCGCTCGCGGTTTTGGTCGTTCTCTATAGACGGAGGAAGAGCGCGAATAACTTGCCCACCCCTCCTGGCCCGCCTTCGCTTCCTCTCATTGGGAATGTGCAGCATATTCCGCAGCATGCGGCGTGGATAGGGTTCAACGAGATGGGGAAGAAGTATGGTGAGACACTCCGCGGTTGTGAGCGAGAGATTGTGTCGCTCATGATCTGTGCACAGGTGATATGTTGTACTTCCACACCTTCAAGCGATCCATCGTTGTTCTCAACTCGGCAAAGGCCGCACATGATTTGCTTGACAAGAAGAGCGCGATCTACTCAAACAGACCGTACTTTGCTATGACGCACGATGTGTAAGTCGCCTCGAAACGTCCTGAATTGCAACACGCTTATTCATCTCTTGCTTTGATGTAGAATTGGCTGGGTGAGTTGATCATTCAGAGGTCATCGCATGTTGGTATTGAAATCTGGTTCAAGGAATGGGCGCTCCCGATCATGGACTACGGCGAGAAATTCAAGCGTCACCGGAGGTACCTCGAGGAGTACTTCCGCAAGCGCCGTCTTCCCAACTACTATGCGACTCAGACTAGGGAGGTGCACCGGACTCTGTTCGACTTGTTAGAGGACCCTGAAAACTACCAAATTCACTTTAAACGGTACGCACCAAATCGCTCTGCCGCCAGTCGTCATCATGACTGAAATGCCGTATCTAGATTGGCTGGTGGTATTACGATGATGATGTCTTACGGCCACGAAGTAAAGTCCAAGGACGACGAGTTTATCAAGATCGCAGAGAAGGGAGTGGCTACCATAGACGCAGCGGGCGCCGTGGGTGCGCACATTGTCGACTTCTTCCCATGGTGTGCGTACCTGTCTTGTTATTGCTTGCAATTACTCTAACTGAAGGACCCAGTGAGACACGTTCCCGACTGGATGCCAGGCGCCGGTTTCAAGCGTCTCCCGCCAGGGACAAAGGACGACATGCACGCCTTCGTGAACAGGCCGTTCGAAGAAGTCCAGAAAAGAATGGTAAGTCCAATCAGAGTACGCCCATCATGAAACCGGAGACTGATCCTCCACCCAGGCAGAGGGAACCGAAACGCCTTGCTACTGCACGGCTCTCTTGGAAGATACCAAGGGCCAGGATAACGACGGCGTCCGTGACACCGCCGCCATCACCTTCTCCGCCGGTTTCGACACCACATTCTCAGCGCTCCTCACCGCGCTCATCGCGATGGTGCTCAACCCCATCATCCAAGCGCGCGCCCAAGCCGAGATGGACATCGTCGTCGGCAAAGAGCGTCTCCCGACCTTCGAAGACCGCGAGCACCTGCCCTACCTGCAGTGCATCGTCACGGAGGCGCTGCGGTGGGGCGCGACGACGCCCGTGGGTGTGCCGCACAGGCTGTGCCAGGACGACGTGTACAATGGGTATCTCCTCCCGAAGGACAGTATGATCATCGCGAACGCGTACGCGATGCTCTACGACCCGGACGTCTATCCTAATCCTGAGCAGTTCGATCCCGACCGGTTCCTCGCGGGCGAGGGGCGCTCTCCCCAGCCTGACCCTCGTGGCCCGGCGTTCGGTTTCGGGAGGAGGTAATCGTCCCTCGCGCTGCTCGCGTTGTCCGTATGCTGACTATCCGATGCAGAGTATGCCCTGGCAAGGACGTTGCGGAGAACAATATCTGGATCTCTATTGCATCCCTGTTCTACGCCTTCAAGGTCTCGCCCGCGGTGGACGAGAAGGGGAAGGAAATCCCCATTGACAGCACCTTTGCGGAGCACTCTGTCAGGTGAGTAATTCAACCGTAAACTATCCTGTTCGTGTCCTGAAGGTTTCATAGGCACCCGAAGCCGTTCAAGTGCACGATCAAGCCCAGACGCGAGAACTCTCGCGCGCTGATTCAGCAGGCCGCATGGTCCAAGGGCGTGATGTCCGGAAACCATTAAGGCGTTTCCTTTGGGCCTTTAGGACGATTGTGATGTTATGATATGTACCGGTTCTATCTCGCAACGACTGTAAACGCAAACATAGGCGGACCGCCCTGTAATCACGAATTGTGCCCTAGGAAATATAATCTGGCTTGTTCTTGGGAACATGCTTGCTCTCATCAGTGATATTCATAGCTGCTCCATTCCCTCTCTCGCCAGACGGTAAGGGTCAGGAATTCTAGGACGCGGAGGTCCACTACCTCTATCGGAGACAAAAGCCTCCTTCACACTCGGAACCGACAAGTGAGGGAATTGTTCGGGCTCAAACGTTAGATAAGAAAGATCTTCTGCGGTGGCAGCCCTTTGAAATTGGACCACAACGTTTAGAGTTCTGGTGTTGACGCATCGGTCAGAGCCAAGTCATACACGCTCTTTCCTTGTTCATTGGTATCATGATCACGTTCTAGTAGAACACCTCTGGTACCGTTGAACAGCCTGGTCCCGATCCGTAAAAGCCACGCAAGGGATTGTGGCAAACGCCTCCGCACCATCAGTACATTCCCACGGTACGCCTTCACCATTGCACGGCCGCAACTCTCTTCCTGCACTGCACAGGCCGCACAAGCGCAAAGGCCCATCACTCCGCTAAACGCAAGAATCCAGCCCGGCGCAAATCCGTCCAAGTCCGGAAACAATGTGCCCGAACATGGCGGGCAAACCAGGTATTCGCCACCCTTTGCGCGCGAAAGATTCGTAAACCGCACCGCCCATTCGCGATCTCGGCCCTCCCTGGCTGGTTATAATCGTGTTCAAGCCAGTCTCTCGCTTTGCTGCCGCCAGGGCTTCTTTCAGACCACGACTCCTTCATCCACTAGGTCCCCCTTGGTATCCTCGCTATGGCCTTCCAGACACAGGCACTCCTTTTCTTAGTATTTGTGTCGGGTCTCCTGGTGTATCGCTGGGCAAGCCACCGCAGACGTTCCGGCGGTCTGCCTTACCCTCCGGGTGAGCTTTACCTTGTACACTTTATATGCATTATTACTAACCTCGTTTACAGGGCCCAAGGGTGATCCTATCATTGGTAACCTTCGCCAGCTGCCCGATGGCAAGAAGGAGCCTTTACATATCACTTACAAGAAGTGGTCGAAGATCTACGGTATGTGCTTTAGTATGCTTTATAACGAATGAAAATTCTCAGCAGTACGCAGGTCCTGTTTTCTCACTCGAATCGTTCGGCAACCGCGTCGTCGTCCTCAACACTGCACATGCTACAAATGAACTCCTCGAGAAGCGTGGCAACATCTACTCCGACCGCAACCCCGGTGTCATCCGGAGATTGTTCGTACTCCCCTCTGCCAGATAATATCAATGACTAACTCCATCGCTCAGATCCACCGACCACCACTTCCCGGGAATGGATTACGACGAGGAGTTCCGCACCTACCGCAAGGTCGTCAATGCCGCCTTCAACCCGACCGCCGTCAAGGACTACAGCGACATCCAGGAGCAGGAGACTTACGAGTGCCTTGAACACCTTCTAGAGTCCCCCGATCAGTGGTTCTTCCACATGCGCCGTGCTGCTGGGTCCATCATCCTACGCGTCACCTACGACCACAAAGTCACCACGCACGACGACCACCTCGTCGAGATCAACGAAGCCGCCATACCGAACAACCTCATCGCTGTCACCCCCACCGCCTTCGTCGTCAACTTCATTCCATGGCGTGAGTGGCTCCAGTATCATACTAAACAAACCAGGACTCTGACGCCACGTTGTCCACAGTGCAATACATGCCTGACTGGTTCCCTGGTACCAACTACAGGCCCTTTGTCAAGAAGGTGCTGGACGGTCACATGGCTATCCGGAACACGCCCTGGGTCGAGCTCAAGGAGCGCATGGCCAAAGGCGCCATCAAGCCCTGCTACGCCAGCAGACTGCTCGAGATGAAAGGCCAGATCACCGGCTCCGACGACGAGGAGTACATCATCAAGGGTACGTACGCCATCTCTCCCTTACCCAGTCCCGCACTTTGCTCATCTCAGGCAGCGTCCGCTGGGATCATGTACGGCGCCGCGGTCGACACCACTCTCGGCACCATGGCCTCGTTCGTCCTCGCTATGCTCATGCACCCCGAGTGTCAAAAGAAGCTCCAGGCTGAAATCGACTCTGTTGTCGGCAGGGACCGCCTTCCGACCTTTGCTGATGAGGACCACCTGCCCTACCTCCGCTGGTGCGTTCTCGAGACGCTCCGCTGGATGCCCGTCGCTCCCCTAGGTCTAGCGCACGCGTGCATCCAGGACGACATCTACGAGGGCATGTTCATCCCCAAAGGCTCCATCATCGTCGCCAACCAATGGTGCGTACCTGCCCTAGTCCAAACCCGAGTGTCACTAACGCCCCTCCTTCCCAGGGCAATCCTGCACGACGAAACCATGTACCCAAAGCCCATGGACTTCTGGCCCGAACGGTGGGACGGCCGCTTCCCGCAAGCGCGCGACGCGCGCCTGTACGCCTTCGGCTTCAACCGCCGCATGTGCCCGGGCCGCCACCTCGCCTACCGCTCCGTCTTCATCATGGCCGCGAACCTCCTCTCCGCCTTCACGCTCGCGCCCGACGAGGCGTCGCCCCTGCCCGAGAACGTCAGCCTCGGGACCGGCCAGACGTTCAAGTGCAGGTTCGTGCCGCGCTCGTCGGAAAAGGCGGCGCTCGTTAGGTCGACGGCGTCGTCGCTTGATGCGAATTAGATGCTGTTGGGACGGGACGGATTGGGTTGCTGTTATTTATACGCTATACTGTACATGTAGATATGCCAAGTATTCATAGGAAAATACTGCCTGTATAGACGATCCTATAAATTTATTGGGATATGACCCTTTCGATCTGCGCACTGCTCTAGTTCAGCCAGTTCATCCACCGACTGCAGCCGTCGACCGTCGCAGTAATGTCCCTTGCCACTTTGCTCCGATGGGTGCAGCTCGTCATACATACTCCCAGTCAGAAGGTTGCAACTACAAACTAAGGTAATATACTCACCACAGGAAGCTATCTCTGTCGCTACCTTGAGCGATTGTGCATGTAGCCGAGGCGCTATCGCTGACGTTGCCGTTCACTGGGAATATGCACGGGTTGACGCATGCAGTCACGTTATATGGGGCAGTTTCATTGAGATAGTACTCGGGTGGCGTCTACTGAGATCGAAGATACCTCGCGCGTAATATGTGAGCTTGCAGCACGGATATATAGCTCGCGCGATACTCACCCCAGGCATACAGGGAGGGAGAGATTGCAGCATCAGACTGGAGAGTGCGTTCCTGCTAGCAGCTATTGCCCGCATCATGACGTTCCACTCGGTACTATTTCGATCCAGAGCCCAGTACCGAGATTCGATGCTTTGCAAACAGGAAAGTCGATTCGAGCGGCAACATCTGCAAGGCAAATGTTAGAATGCGTGCATGAAACTACAAATCAGGGGAACCTACGTTTTGTACTAGAAAGTGTCTGGTGTCGTGGACGTACAGAGTGGACACCTATTCCGCGTGGCATCGTGCAGTATTTACCAGGGTCACGCAGGGCCTTTGCTCTCCAGTGAGCAGGCCATGGACGCCCACATCATTCGTCCCGATCCAAAGCGTGAAAAATGTCTCCTCCATCTCCAGCTCGATCGTACCGTACCGTTCGACATCCCTCTCAGGAACGTAGGTATCTGTCCCTCAATATTCAATCACAGACTTTGACGTGAAAGTGTTGGCGCCAGGACTTGGAAAATCAGAGCACGTCGGGCGAAGGAGTAGAGATTGAAAGACCCGTAGCGGGAGGCGTATATGGGCCAGGCGGTGCCGTTATCCCCAAGGGCCCAAGATGTCTGTATAGGAGTCACCGAATGTTACTAGGGTCTTTAGTCTCCTATGATCTGGCTGTCCGAGCTCTGACAACACCGGATAGACCCATAGCAGTATGCTGACGACGAAGTCGAGAGGCGACATGGCCGTTGCGGATAAAAGTCCCTTTGCTTTATGACCTGTCGACCCGGTAGGCAGGATCGCAGAGATGTTTCTGCGGCGTCTTGGTCTGTTCGTACATCCGATGAGAATGTCAGTCAAGCAGACCAACCAAAAGAGATACAGACGAAGCGACAAGGATCCATGTCAGATATCCAGCAAGGCTGGTTTGTAACTTGGCCAGATGTTGATGACATTACTTACGGATTAAACGAGTTCAATCGTGGACCGGTGATCTCATGAAGAAGACTATCTAGGGCGCTCAGAGTGCAGCGCCATCACAATCGTCTCCAGTATATGTGCGGACAGACCGCTCAAGAAGGCGGGAGTCTCATTTGAGACTCTGTGCTCGGCGAGGATCGTCCGAAAGACCATTCTATCTCTGAACGGCCCGTCTGCAATGCGTTTCAATACTATGACCAAAAAATTGGGCGAAGCCAAGTGGCCGGTCGTAATTATAATGAGCGCGGTCTTGCTGAGGACAGTAGACTCGTCGCCGGATTTCAGCGGATTTCAGTTGCACCGGAACAAGCAGAAGTCGATGTGGCTCTGGAGAATTTGCGGTTGTTTGTGTTGTGGCTTTCTGGTCGCGTCCCGGGCCACTGCCATGATCATGATCATAGTCTGGCTCGAAGGTTCTGAACGTTCAAGGTTGCTACTACGGAAATAGGCCTGTGCCCTATGTTTATTTACTTCATCCACTGGCGGCAGTAATTTCGCACACACCGGTACAAATATCGAGTCCACCCGAGCTCGCAATCTTCAAAATATTTCATCACCTCGTCTTGCTCATTTCTGGGATCAGACTTTCACAAGAAATTTTAGTCCGCTGCCTCCCACGTGTGGTCTTCGTCTTCCTCTTCACCTTCATATTATGTCTTTCTTTACCCTATCTTCCCGTCCTCCTCTTGCTGCTTGCGCCCGTCCCAGCAGGATTGCCGAAAGATATGGATTGAGGTCTTTCGAGCGCTGAGAAAGGCTTATCAGGTTCACCAAATCATCTTCGGTGTTGTAGTTGCCGCCCAAACGATTGCGCCCGGCGACCGGAGAGGCTGTCGTGGTCCTCGCCAAGAACATCGGAGACGACGTCCGAAACCAGACCAACACGAATAACAGCTAAGGGAAATTGACGGCCAGAAGATATGTTGATCGTGCTGGTCACGATACACGAGGCCGGTTGGGAGCATCGATGTGCCGCCTGAGGTGCAGGCATCGTGAGGAAGAACGCTTTCGACACTTCCACGGCGTCTCCAGTGCGCACCAGTGCGTTCCGCAGGCTAAACCATGTAAGATCAAAGAGTATAGGCCCAAACTGTTTGCCGAAGAGGTCGACTACCACCTCTTCGTCTTTCCAGCAGTAGCCTTGAGCCGTACGGACGTTATTAGAGAGCATAGAAAATCTCTGTAAGTCGAATATCGACGCGTCGTGCCCTTTGGAGTAGCGTATCCTTATTCCCAGATCAAGGATCTGCAGGAAATCCCCCTGAAAATACGCTGTATTGACTGGAATCTTCGTACGCTGCTCCGCCACATCTCATTTCCTCATACTCCGGCCTATCTCCGGTACTGGATGCGATTGATGGTGCGTTAAACTCTCGTCGTACCCTCAAGCGGAGGTGCAATTGTCGGCCGCACGGTTTATCCTGACTCCCTCGAAGAAAGGAACCATAACACGAGTTACGAACGGCTCCTTCTCCGCGCCTCTGCCGACAAGATAGCTCTACGATATCCAATCGAGGCCCTACGATGACGCTAATACGGCCCGTATTTGCGTAATGAGTACCGGAATTTCCTCCAGCTCCTGCTGTATACAGCAAGACCGACACTATCTATCATATCTTGACGGTGCCCTGATGACCTCGAGTTATTCGGAGTCGTTCTTGATCACGAGTAGTTCGGCGGCGATCCAACTCACATCATCATCTTTCGGCGTCGTGCTTGCGCTCTCGGTGTACTGTTCGTGCCTTTTTATCTCTACGATGCTGAAGGAAGGAGCCAGATCATAGCCATGCTGTGCCAAACATGAGCTCATAGCCGGCGTACGTGATCACGACACATTGTGGCGGACGGCGTTCATCTCGGCCTTCTCATCTTACGAAGAGTTCTTGCTAGCGCATTTTCCTGTGGTGCAGCCGTACCTCCGCCTTCGTTAAACCATGATGGCCGACCGAGTTTTCTATTTAACACCCGCTCGGCAATGTACCCAGTCTCCCACTTTTCCTACCTCGACAGTCGTACCTCATGTCACTGACAAGAGTACCACTCCTCCTTATTGCCACTACTGGCCTGCATCGATGCCTGACAAACCCGAACCCGCCCGCGTCGGATGAAGACATAAAGCGCTTCTCCGGATACGCTACTTTCAGGCAAAAAGCCATCTCCTGGTGGCCCAGCATTCTAAAAGTGCGTGCGCTATAGCTACCTTCTTTTCATTTACTAACTCTTAGGACCATATGCAGTACGGGCTGTGGCTGGGCGCGTTCTGCGAGTCACTCGTCCTCATCTGTGCTCACTTGCACTACGAACCCTACACCTCGGAACTCATCACCGCTCTCACCCCCTCCCCCTCCCACATCCCCCGTGTCCGCCTCACCACCTCATTCATCGTGGGCACTGCCCTCGCCGTCTTCGGCTCCCTTATACGCTACCAATGCTATGTCACCCTCGGGAAGCACTTCACCTATCAGCTCTCCTTCCGTCCTGACCAGACCCTCGTCACCTCCGGTCCCTACTCCTGGGTCCGTCACCCGAGCTACTCCGCCTTCGTCGTTGCCTTTGCCGGAGTGTGCTTGTGCTGGTTCTCCGAGGGCTCGTGGCTCCGCGAGTGCGGCGTGTTGAATACGGTGTTGGGTAGGCTGATAGTCGGACTGTCATTGATAGGTGGACTGGGGTTGGATTACGTGTGCCTGTTTAGGCCGGTAAATGAGGATGCGGCTATGCGGAAGCAGTTTGGGCAGCAATGGGACGAGTGGGCGAGGAGGGTGCCGTATAAGTTGATTCCTTACGTCTATTGACACCAGCGGGAACGCCCCCCGAGGCATGCTGTATTCTCTTTGCGTATTGGACAAATCTTCTATGAACAGGATTGATGTACCACACTCGTGATGGGAAAGAGGGCGTCCGAGCTAGGTGGAGCTGATTACTTGCCGGTGATGGAAATTTCTGTACGTGTATAACGGCACTAAACTTTTGGCAAAGACTTTCCTTTCGAGTTTTCGCCCTCTTCGGGAGTCAAATACGGACCCCGGTTGCCAAACCTACTGAGATTCGGAACATCGAAAAAACAGTTGGAACATTTCAGGGTACATCGGGTGCGACGAGATTTTATCTGAAGCCAGATTTTTTGTTTCAACCACAGGCCAATATTATACTACAGCAACCCTTAAGCTCATGATTAACGTAGCGGTAAGTGTATCTTTTGCTGCACTCGTCAGGCCCGTCAGTGTGGCGAAGCGCCGACCGCACGGCTAATAAGGACAAACATAGTCACGTGCTCAGTAGAAAGCGCCGACCACGACCCTTTTCATCCGATGCACTCTTGACTACGCGTACGACGATCTCAAAAGCTGCAACATATCTCTAATCACGCAAACGATACTCTGCTGCTTCTACCTCTTTGTATCTTACCTCTGAGCTCGAACGGCTTTGCGGAATTCAACGTGCCACAAGGGGCGTCGACATCGTGAACAGTATTCTGCATCAACCCCGACGGAGACACAGATCTTTCAACTCTCAAGACCAAATTTCTCCTCAGTGTAACTTCCATATCTCCATCTATGGTATGTCTATTCCCTTCGGGCCCTCAACCCAGCATACTCATTTTGACCGACGACCGTGCCACAGACCATGGCGGGCATCGCGAGCGAAATCATTGGAATGATCGCATCGGAACTACTTCCACTTATCAAAGGCGGTACAGGAGACCAAGCCAGCCTCGCAGACAGACTCCCTATATGCCACCTGAACAAACATTGGAGGCACTCGACGTTGGGGTACTCGAAGCTCTGGACCGACATATCATTCTCGTGTCTGGAGTCGTTGAAGGTCCTCATTCAGCGCTCTGGAAGTCGTACATTATCTATCAAGGGAAGCCTTGCGACGGACAAAAGGACCGAGGTCCCCGAGGATGTGGAGAAGCTCGACCTCATCATGGCAAATGCTCACAGGTTGCGGTCACTACGACTGACTAGCGTCTCAGAGGAGGTCCTGGACAGGCTGGAGTCGGCAAATGCGGGTCAGTATGATGGGATGGTATTGCTGGAGGAGCTGGAAATTCGAAGGTCGTCTCCCGGTCTACGACGGACAAATGTGCTGACATCGCACTTCACGTCCAACCGGCTTCACCGCCTATGGCTCGAGGGGTTCCATTATGATGATTTCAGCGGGATTCTGACAAGCTCCCTGTCCCGGCTGACGACTCTTAGCCTCGTCAATGTCTATTGGTATCCCGCGACAAATGAAGTGCTTGACCTGCTTCGCCAGACACCCTTGCTGGAGTCGCTTACACTCGCCGTCGAGATGGCGCCACCGCAGAACGTCCCCGACAGGGTTCAGTTGCCGGCCTTGACAACACTCAATCTGTTCACGTCGAATGACGGTGCGGACTCTGAGCTAATGCTCCTCCTCGATCTCCCTGTGCTGGATTACTTCCGCCTCCGAATCCTTCCATTTGGACCCTACCATCCCGCATACAAGCTGGCGGCAGCTGGGACAATAATTCAACAAATGCACTCGCGCACGCCGTTTCGGGGCTGTACGCTGCATAACGGAGGCATCGGAAAGTTCTATTATTCGCTGACGCCTGATGTTACTGGGACTGGCCACGCATCACAGAGGGCAGGGTTACAAATCTACTTCGAAGATTTCGGACTCGGGATGGAATACATCATCCTCAATCTCCTCGAGACCTGGGTATCGCCTTCCACTGCTTCTGTTACCCATCTCACCGTCCACGACGGGATGGCTATATGGGATCACGAGAGAGATGCATGGATGCATCTCTTCTACATGATGCCCGCCATAACTAGCCTCGAAGTGTCCGGATACCTGAGCTCCGCATTCTCAAACGGCTTGCTGTATCCGGACGATTGGTGGGGAGGAGGGTATTTCCTATGGCACCAGCTCCAGTCCGTTACCTTGCGGGGCCTTTGGCTACGCCTGGAGCCTTGGCCGAGTGAAACCAATGAAGATTTCATGGAGAGGCTGCTAAAGCCTTATCAGCGCCGCGGGCAACCGCAGAACACCTTAAGACTTACTTTGCTGGACTGTATGAATGTCCTCAAGGAGGATGTTCTTCAGCTCAGGACTATTTTAGGAGAGGAAAATGTCGCGTGGGACGGACACGGCGAAGTAGAAGCTGGTGGAGGTGGATCAGAACCCTTGAATGACAAGAGCGAGTATGGTGAAGGACGGTGTGAAGACGGTAATGGGTATTTGATGGAGGATACGCACACTGAGGCAGAAGGCGCACGCCGAAGGGCGGCCTTGGGCGATGGAAGCATGCATACTGAAGTGGAGGACGTAAGGCGAGGCGAGGCCTGGGACGGTGGGGCGCGTGAAGGTGCAGGGGGCAACAGTCTCGGAGACTACGAAGCAGTGGGCGAAGATGGATCCTCCGAGTATGAGGGAGATATGGACGAACCAATGCTGTGGGATGATGAGGATCAGGGTTATCTTGCCGATACCGAGGAGGACTTTGATCCTGGCTACTAAACGTGTAGGGGCTGGTAGGGGACGAGGGATATAGGGTGGGCTTTCTATACACGAAGGTTAGAAAGTGGCGTAACTTACAATCTCGGTCGAATCATTTCTCCTGGCTATTAACTTTTCTTGTTGTATTACATTACTTCTCTTCGAAAGCAGTCAGCATGGTCAGAACTGGATACAGTGAAGTACGTACATCTAAGTGACAAGCAACAGCTCCTGCGCGCTCTGTCGTGGTTACTTGCAAGCGTCCAGTCCCACTGGATTGCAGTAGTATAGCGAAATGGAGATTTACAAAGATGTCTTCAGCTACGCCTGGAGCCTCGTGCGGCTAATTGCCAGGATGACTTTATGGTGAGACTGTTAAAGCCTTGTCGGCGCCGCAGGCAACTGCAACAACACTTCAGACTTACTTTGCTGGACTGTATGAATGTCCTCAAGGAGGACGTTCTTGATCTCCGAACCGTGTCCGGCGAGCAGAACATCGTGTGGGTGAACTTCACCTCCGGCGATAGATGTAGGCTCATTGAGAGGTGGGTGACGCGTAGAGGATACTCGCACTCGCGATCGCAACCGAATCGACAAGGAGCGGTCATCTTCCCTTCCGTTATTTTCGACGATCAGAGGTGTTCGCGCGGGGTGATACAGCTCACAAGACCCGGGACGCGCACAACCCGACTCACGCTCAAGCAAAGCCAGGGCAGCATCTCGCCAGCAAGAGAGGGAAAGAGAGGAGGAAAATTGCGCCTCGCGTCTCATCGATAGGAATCTTTTAAGCAAACCACGTGAATGTGGCCACGCGTAGATGCCACAAATAGCCATGGAGTCGCAGCTCCGCGGCGCTGCTTGGAAAGCTATGGATGAGGGCAGGTGCAGTGCGATCTGCGGTCGAAGCGAGCCTGCCTGAATACCTTGGCTAGCATCCATGGAGGGAGATCTACAGTGAGACCAAGTCAGCCGCGGTCCATTGATACGGTCATGCACCAGTGGCGCCGACAGTAACTGAGACAACCAATCTCACATACCAACCGACACATATCTTCACGCCCCTCGAAACATGTCCTGCAAGGCTGCCCCTCTATAACCACGACGACGGGCATATATGCATCGCTCGGGGGGAGAGAAGACTACTTAAGTAGCGGGCCACGTTCAGATAGCAGACATCATATACAAATCATGCCTGGAATCCGTCGAAGACCGTGTGGACTCACGAGCACACCGGAGAGACGGATGAAGGGAGGCCTCGTCTCCGTTCAACAGTGTCTACGGTCTGCACGCAAGCCACGCACCCATACCGCCAACGGATACGACCGCCAGTTTCTATCGCCTCTCTCTCGTGCGAAGCGTACTCAGAGAGCATTCTCCGAAGCATCCAAGCCGTGCGACACCGTTCGACGATACCATGGCCCCTGATAGCCATCATTTAGATATTCTGAACGCGCCGCGAGGGATATCTGGGAGGACTCTGCGGTGAGGCTGCTCAAGCTTTATCAGCGCCGCGGGCAACCGCACACACATAAGACTTGGTATGCTAGACTGCATGGATGTCCTGAGGACGTTCTTTAGTGTGCTCGGCGAGCAGAACGTCGTGTTGGACGGGCACGGTGAGATAGATGCCGAGAAGGCGAAGAAGATGATTCGGAGGTCAAGGTCGAGTACGCTGAGGGCCAAGGTGAAAGGGGCGCCGGACAATCGAGGAAGGGGAATTCACGCACTGAAGTAACGAAAATCCAGCACAGATCAGGGGATCGCATGAGACTCGGTGTTGCGCACCAGGGCACTTCTTACAATTATCAAAGCGCAAGAGTGGAAGATTGTCCTACTATGGCTCAGGGAGCTAACACGAAGCTCGAGTGCTAAAGCCCAGGGTGATAATGCCATCCCTCAGAAAGCACCACGAAGAAAACTGGTGGTCGCAGCCATCGTGAGCACCTCAGTTACTGCTGGACCAGCTCGTCGTGACTGGCGCTCGCGGCTATGGCTAAAAGCCAGAGTTCCATGAGACTAGAGCGTCGACGATGGTGTTGGCAAGAGGGAAGGGGAGAAGATGGCTAGTGATGTCCTGAGCTCACCTTTATACGCTGGCGGGGCACTTCTGTGAAGACGTGAAGAGTGAAAATTGAAAGTCAGAAAGAATTCCGAGTTGGAGGAAGGAGCTACTTGTACCGATTCGGCAAGTCTCAAGCCAGATAGGGACCCTGCGACGATGCTGGGTATTTTAGGGAACGTCGGTTGACTCAGAAATCTGATCGATTGGTGGCTCCAGCACGGTCGGTTTATCATACTGCTTGCACAACCATGAGATACTTGAATATCGAATAACGGAATGGATTATGTGCAGATTACTCACCTACGTGGTCGGCGGCGAGCGAGTCGATCAGATAGGTCATACAGCTTGCAGGCTTCATGAAATCCGGACTTCGCCGAGCGTACCACCGCATGAAGTAGGTGCACGCTCAACGAACTAACTGAGGATCAAGCGAAACATACACCGGACAGAAAGAGTATGCATCCGGCAAACACGATACCGAGGGACTTCGACGGATGATATAAACGCCTTATGGGACTTCTGTGAATATTTCTGGGCAGACAATGTATTAGAATGATAATAGTGATATAACGACGAAACATACTATGCCATTACTGCCCTTTCTTCCTCCTCTCGCCAAATATGCTACTACCCACTCTAACCATACCACTTCCGGCCCTGATAGCTGCCTCAAAATCCGCAGACATCCCCATACTCAACACCAGTCTCCCATCCTCATCTCCCCACTTCCCTCCCTCCGCCGCGCCCGACTTCAATCTCTCCTCCAACTCACCCTGCACCTTCACGAGCACCTCGAAGTCACGATTCTCCCTGGCCTCCTTCGCGTGCAGCGACTCCGCCAGGGAGCCAATAGTCATCAGCCCGAGGAGTCTGAGGCGAGGACAGGATGCAACGACATGTTTCGCGAGATCGAGGAGCTCGGACGGGTCCGAGAGGGAAGGCGAAAGACCGGATTTGTTGTCTTCGCCGGAGGTGTTGACTTGGATGAAGACGTTCAAAGGATCGGTACGGCTCTCGGGTAGGTACTTGTTGAGTGACGCAGCAGTCTTCTGAGACGTTAAAGTATGTATCGAGTATAGATTGGATATATCTATAAGAATCGGATTCAGAAAATGTCGAGATAAGGGGAATAAGCGCGAGACGTACTGGCAAGCGTCTTCGCCTTGTTACTTTGCAGCGTCCCAATAAAATGCCATCGTAGATCTTGAGGAAGCTGCGATCGAATTCATGTCCACAACACAGCAATCATCACCACAACTCCACGTCACAATCAGGTTCTCCTTTGCACAACAGACTATCAACCGGGAACTGACCTGCGCTGCCTTGTCCACCAATTCCTGCACATAATTCTCGCCGAAATCCCTCTGGCCATCCTGATAGCATCCCATGATATCCGACGCTGGCTTGTACTTCGACACAGCTACCAGAGTAGGCTCTCGACTGGAAGGTATGCTGGCCTCTGCGGATTTGTGGGCCTGCTTGACTCGGTCGCGGATCTCTGAGAGGTTGGCACGGAGGTCGGCAGCCCGTTCACCTGCGGGCTCAAGTGCTGAAGTGGACATCATGCGAGAGAGTTGAGAAGCGGCTGAGATGAGAGTGTACGTACAGGCTAGTGGACGAACAGGCAAGAGCATCGACGCAGGAGAGCTGCGCGGGATTTGCCGACACAGCGGGAGTTGCATCATTTCGGACGTTACGATATGTTAGTCGAAATGGAAATCAAATCTATTTAATTTTGTAATACATTCCGTAACCCGCAAAACTTATTATTCTCGAAATCCTTCATAGCTCCCTACATATATTATCTATTGTAATTCCTTTGGCAAGATTGTATAGAAGAGATAAAAATGCCACGCATAATGCCAATAATATATCTTCCTCTGCAATCAATTTAGGACATGACAAAATTTGGGATTTTGGGAGTTCCCTAAATGTCACTTGATAGATCTTTTTACGTGGACAATAATTTAATAAATACTACAAGATACATAATATCAGCTGCAAACACTGCCCGAAATGGTTATAAAAATTATATATTCCGCAACCTTGCGAAAGGTATTGGCCCAGCCAGGAAACACCTTTAGACGTTCGGCTATAGCTTTACTTCCGGTATTAGCTTTCAGATCAGTGCAAATATATTTCTATATTTTAGTTTTATCTTCCTTTTTTGATGTTGTAAAATATAATCTTTTTTACCGCATATTCTCGTTCCCTCAATATTAGATTCGGCAATCCTCCCCAGGCATGAGCCCAATGTGATATTTTGCAAAACATATTGATATCGTCAAAATATTGTATATTGAATGTCACTACAATGTTGTATTTAATAAAATAAATTGGTATACATCTGCATCACCTTGTCAGTAATTATATCGGCTGCCGTCAAAAGCTAATCCTATATATTTACCAGGTGTAATCTATTTCGACCAACATATTGCAACACTCAAAATGGTGCAACTCCCGCTGTGCGAATAAGCCACCTGTGAGAGGCTTGAGCAAATAGTGATATACAATGGCTCGTTTGACCTATTCCGGAGCCAGCAATACTGAAGTGCGCTGCTTGTCATTCCACTACCTATAGGCTGTCGGATTTTCTATGTATGATCTGTTTCCTCCGTCTGAGGAGTACCCATTACATTCAGATGACTCTAGACTCATATTGCTCGCTCGACACGGGTTTATTTGCTGTGCTACAAGCAAGCCATGGCGCTCTCAGACGATACTCAAGGAGTCCGTTCCGTACGTTCTAGTTGGATCGAGCAGCGTGCAACTGGGATATGTCATCGCAGCACCGAGAAGCAGTCTAGACAACAATCCAGCGCCCGCGACGGACTGCTCTGGCACTCGTAGACGGAACGGGCGGAAAGCCTTGCTCCTCAGTCGATCGGATGCGTGAACTGGCCAGACACTGCCGCTGGCAAGCACCAGTGCTCACAGAGTGCTACCATGTTATTCATTCACACATTAGAACTGGTCAATTCTATCAGGCGTGCTGGGGTTTGAGGGTATGCCATCGGGCGCGGACGACATTTACAGCCACAAGGAAAGGCTCGGTTCTGCGAAAGAGATCTGGGCCCGACATATGTCGGTATCTTGTCCATTAATAGATTAATAGCTGAGGGATGACCAGGCCTCGCATTCGCATGATGGACTGACCTAGAGTCCTCGGCGCTCCAGACGACTCTTGAAGCAATATAGAGGACTGGATCTCGAAGGAATGGCAAGGTTCAAGTCCAGTACTTGTGCCGCCGACACCCTCGGAATGAAACAAGCTTGCTTTGGGATATAGCTGTTGTAAAGGTCAGTACTGATATCTTGTTGACGATCCTTCCGGTTGCATTAACTTTACGTATCTCAGCTTAAGCAAGCTGAGGGATGCCCCTCGGGTCACCACCTGTGACTGGCCGATACCATATAGCTGCAGGTAGCATGACCGTCGAAGGCGCTAAAGACAAACACGGATGGAGCATAAGGCAATTGATGCTGAATGAATCGGTCTGCGCGCTCAAGACATCAAGGTTCTCCTTTGAACTGTTTTGCAGCAGTGTGATTTACGGATGGTTCTCGACGGTCGCGTCCTACTACTCGACAGACGAGACATCGTTTGATGGTCCAGCCTGCAGGAGCATGGGAGAGCATCCGAGGGACGCCGGATAATATTTCAGGTGGGCGTCCGAGCATCAACCGAGAGGTGTAAACACTCATTACTACTCCGTATAAAAGCCTCGCCACCTCATGCGATTCGTACATCATTCCCGAGCAAAGGCGATCTCCAACTCCAGCATGCAGCTCTCTTTGACACTTGCAGTATCCTCCTTGGCCCTCATACTACAGTTACAGGCTACTGGCGCCAACTTCGCCTCCACCTGTACTACGGGTTACATCTCTGGAGACACCTTCCACTCCAGTTGCTACAACGATGCCGGACAATTGGTCGACACCTCCATCAACCTCAACAATTGCGTCGCCAACTACGATGGACAGCTCACTTGCGTCCACGGAAAGTACGTTCGCCACTTACCGTGGGTTTACGAAGACAGATGACCTGACCGCTCATTTGGTGCTGCAGCGGCGGTTACAGCAGCACGTGCAGCGGATGTGAGATAGCTGCTGGAATAGAGTACATGGAGTGCTACTGCAGCAATGGAAGCGGCGGCTCTCCTGCTTCCATCGTAGACCTTGGTCAGTATGCGCTATTTGTCTTCGTACCTCCTCTCAGTGCTGAGTAACCTGTTCTTTACAGGATCCTGCATTGACAATCAGAACGGGGTTTTAGCTTGTTAAACCATGTGCAGAAGGGTCGTCTTGTTTGTGTACAATGGATTCCGGGATATAATCTCTTTTTGTATGAATGTATAACTAGCGCTCGTCTGCGGATTTCTACACTAAATGTGGCACACCGTCGCGCACATTTTGCGATTCAGCTCATTGCATTTACCTCTGTATATCTACAGTACGTGAGCATCGACAACGACGCGTTCGCACTCGAGAATATCCGCGCTGACAGCCTAAAGTGCATACTACTCCGCATCCGCAAGCCACGTCATATTAGCTTCCGGTACAGACTTTGCTACCCAAAACCATTGAATGATCTTGCAAAGATTCCCGAATTCGTGATCATTCAAAGCGCTCGAGCGCTTTGAGATGTCAGGTACAGCAGGGAAAGCTCTGATTGGTCGGAGATGAGGCGGGCGTTCATTCAGACACTAAATTTGGTATCTGTTCCTCTCCGCCCACCACCGCATGCAAGCATAGGTCTAGCTCGATTACGCTTCTCTTGTTTCCCCTCGGAGATGCTCTATGTATACTGACGATTTCTGATAATAGCTCATTTACCCTGGCTCTAGACTGGCACGTGTGATATGCGTCGCTTTCTTCTACCATGCGGTCAGTGCAAACATGCGGATTCGGCGCTCTCTGCTCCTCGTCTCTGCTCAGCTCCTCTGCTAGCATTATCTCAACGTTAGTTCTACTGCCGCGAAAATGCCGTCAGGAATGTTGCATTTTCTGCTCTTCCTCCTCTGCGCGGCATTGGCGTCGTTGATCCAAGCACAATCAATCGCGATCGGTTATCCTGAAGCCGGCGCAACAATCTCATCTTCATCGAACTTTACAGTGGAAGTGGATAGGCCGGTGTGTTACTGCGCCCATCCCCATTCTTTTCCGCATGCTGACTGGGAGAGCATAGAACTCTTTAACAGGGTCCACCGAGGTTTCTCTCGTTATTGCTCTGCGTGCTTGCACAACGAACTCCTCAGCTGGATCGATTGTCTGTGCTTCTCCTACAGAAGAAATGGGAACAGTGCTCTATCATGGAGGGTACGATCCGCAGTATAGCAATACATCCGGGACAGGGGAGAAGCCTCCCCACCAGAACTTCTCGGTTGCAGTACCAGACGGCTTTATATCTGGAGAGGATGCGGGACCGTATGCACTGCTGAGTGTCGGGCATGTCGCTCTGGTCGGGGTAAGTCTGTCGTTCTGGCATAGTGTTGTTGCATCATCCGCGTTCCGATTACGTGGCTTCACTTTCTATTGCTGTTTCCTTCATCTAACTGCTGCATTATTGGCGTCCCTCCCTCCAAAATCATGCTCTATATGCCTATGTCATGTGCTGATTCACTTGCCTAGGCTGGTAACTCGCCGATGTTTGAAGTCATATACGTGGACGTGCAGATCGCATCTTCCGACTAGCAGCCACTACTTGATGTTTAAGGTTCCTCTCTGTTACCAGCAGACACTGTTGGACACGGACGCACTTTCTGTTTTGGAGCTACACTTTTTGCGCTCTCCTCGTTAATTTTTCTGTCGAAGGTCTCTTCCGTTCCGTTGTACTATCCAGATGGTTTCTTGTCCGCCGTGACCTCGTACATTCCCAAGATATCTCTGAATGAAGTATCTACATCACCACTCGTCTTATCGCTCGAGATATTTGTCTTGTAGACGACGACTCCCGCCTCTGAAACACTTCTGCATCAAACTCCACTTACGCGCTGACATCAACGAGAAACAAACCTCGGGCATGGTATCCTCTCTTTGCTATCAATGTAGGGACTAGGAATCGCGTAGGTCTACGATACCTACACGGCAGACCAGACTCACTGAGATCTGCATAAAGCAAGCAAGTACTTTTCAAGCTCGCGCACGCAAAGTGATTGCCGTAAAGACGCAATAAAATCAGTCTTACATTACCCGCAAATGGCAAGTACCGGCCTGTTCGACAAGGCTCTTGCCCATGATCGGTGTATGCATCCGACATTCCGCAAACGAGGCTTTGAGGATAGTGCGTGGTGCAGAGTTAGCCCGGATACCAGGATCGCAATAGACAATGCCGCGTTACCGACCTCTTGGCGAAGGGCAGGCCGCCGAGGCAGGATGGATATCTGGGTTCGCCTGCGAGATACTGTGGCGACCCTCTTGCTGTGCCAGCCTCGCCCAGGAGGTACATATAGACGCCTATCCAAGCCGTATCACACCCGCAACGAAGCACATAAACTCATATATAACTCACGATGGATCGCAGCAAGTCGATCTTGTAATGACCTATCCAAGCCTGCATAACTGTGAAGATGATAAAGGTAGCGCTTTGCAGGCTGCACAAGACGAGGGTCAAGGCGTCGACTTCATGCCAAGGACTTGCAGTCTACGGATGTTGCGCCGCCATGCAGTCGCCAGTCACGCCGAACGAGAGACCCTTACGACCGGCACCCAAACCCGCTTGAAATCTCCGCCCGGACGACTATAGAAGAGCATAGACAGCATGGTGTACCAGTCTGTTGGCAGTAGTGAATGTGCTCAAGCATGCTGCGTGGGAAATCGCTGGCAACTCGGACGCTTGTGTTCCTTACATTATCAACTGGAATCTTCGTGCGCTGTTCCGCCGCACCTCATTCCTTACAAGTACAGTTTGCGTCTCTTACTTGGCGCTGGATGCGATAAACCGGATGCTGCATCAACAAACTTCCGCCGTACGACAACCCTCAAGCGGAGGTACGTTTGTCGGTCTTACAATTTATCCTGATCCCGGCGAAGAAAGGAATCGTAACACGAGTTACGAGCGGGTCCTGTGCACCATCCTCGCCCTTCTGCCGACAAGATAAGTCTACGATATCCAATTGCAGCCCTGCGATGACGCTGATATGGCCGGTATTCACGTCATGAGTACCGAAATTTCCTTGGGCTCCTGATATATATACAGCAACGCCGACAATATACCTATCATATCTTGATGCCGACTACTTAGCTCTTCAGCAGACATGTGCGCGGTGCACCGATGACCTCGAGGCATAACCAATATCTCCGAAGCCGTCCTTAAGATCTTGACTCATCCGAGTCGACGGTCACAAGCTGATCAAGCCTTATGCTCGCGTTCTGCTTGCCTTAGAGCTTACTGTCTACGTCTCTTGAATGCAATGGTGATAGCGGAGGGCAAAGCATAGCTAAGTCTCGCAGACTCGTTACGACGCGATTACGACACATTGTGGGCGCCGGTGTTCCTCTTTGCCTTCTCATCTCACGGGGAATCCTTGTTAGCGCATTCCTGAGTGATGAACCCGTACCTCCGTGTGTGCGCTGATCCATGATGGCCGGCCGAGCTGGCCATTTAAACTCTCGCCCGGTCTCGCACCTATCTGCCTGAGCAACTGCACGCCATGTCGCTGGCACGAGTACCCCTTCTCTTTATTGCGACTGCTGGCCTGCATCGATGCCTCACGAACCCCAATCCGCCTGTGCCGGACGAAGACCTCAAGCGCTTCTCCGGATACGCCACTTTTAGGCAGAAAGCCATCATCTGGTGGCCCAGCATCCTTAAGGTGCGTGTACTCTTGCTATCTCCTTTCTGTTTACTGACGCTTAGGACTATGTGCAGTATGGGCTATGGCTGGGCGCGCTCTGCGAGTCCCTCGTCCTCATCTGTGCTCACTTGCACTACGAGCCCTAC
The DNA here is from genome assembly GCA_004369045.1 of Heliocybe sulcata. Taxonomy (NCBI): domain Eukaryota; kingdom Fungi; phylum Basidiomycota; class Agaricomycetes; order Gloeophyllales; family Gloeophyllaceae; genus Heliocybe; species Heliocybe sulcata. Next base: position 881,204 of record ML213515.1, on the reverse strand, counting down.
ACCTCAGAAGTCATTGCTACCCTCGCCCCGTCCCCCTCCCACATCCCTCGTGTCCGCCTCACCACTTCATTCATCGTGGGCACCGCGCTCGCTGTCTTCGGCTCTCTTATACGCTACCAATGCTATGTCACCCTCGGGAAGCACTTCACCTACCAGCTCTCCTTCCGTCCTGACCAGACCCTCGTCACCTCCGGTCCCTACTCCTGGGTCCGTCACCCGAGCTACTCCGCCTTCGTCGTTGCCTTTACCGGAGTGTGCTTGTGCTGGTTCTCTGAGGGCTCGTGGCTGCGCGAGTGCGGCGTGTTGAATACGGTGTTGGGTAAACTGATAGTCGGGTTGTCGTTGATTGGTGGACTGGGGCTGGATTACGTGTGTTTGTTCAGGCCGGTGAATGAGGATGCGGCTATGCGGAAGCAGTTTGGGCAGCAATGGGATGAGTGGGCGAGTAGGGTGCCGTATAAGTTGATTCCTTACGTTTATTGATACTAGCGGGAACGCTCGCCGAGGCGTGCTCTATTCCCTTCAAATATCTCTATGAACAGAATCTGCATACCACATTTGTGATAGAACCATGAGCTTTGTAGCTCGATAGAGCTGATGCAATAGCCTCGGCAGTATGCACCTTGACCCTACCAACAAACTTTCTACGTGTATAACGGCGCTGACCTTCCGGTCAAGTCTTCCCCTTCAAGGTCGCGCCCTCCTAGCGAGTTCACTACAGACCATTATAGCCCAGTGAGCTAAACTGGAGCCCTGGGATGTCGAAGAACAATCTGAATGCCTCTTGGCTGATCCCGGAAGGCGCAAATTCGGCGATCGCAGGTACAGATTTTAGGACTAATGTTCGGACTTGATGTCTGCCGCGACTGCATCGAAAAAAAGACACAATGATATCGCAAGGAACAGGATGTCTGTCCCAATTGCTAATACCAGACTCGGCAGATAGTACACGTCGGCGTCGTCATGTGGTCCACCCAGACCTGAGAGCGAGCTAACTGTAGCCAAGTGAAATAGCATCAGCGACTCGTGCATGAAGGGTTTATTAGAGAACTTCTTCCGCGTCCGGTAGGGGCCACAGAAGGTGCTGATTCCGGAGAGACTCGTTGTATGATGGCCCCAGCATGCGACTTTCCAAAATAAAGCGGACGATCTTCACGTCTGTTCGACCAGGCTTTCTTATGAGTGCCACAATATCATCTCAATATGAGAACCTACGGTAAAAATGCCGCAGATGTATCACCGGGTAGCGACAGCACGGCCCAGGGAAGACCTGCAAAGACGTCAATTGCGAAGACTTCCAATCTACGTCGGCCAAGTGCAAGGACATTAATGATGCGATGATTGAATATTGCATGGCGGTACTTTACTTTGCGTCCTCACTAAGATTCGTGCAGGGTCGACTGACATGATGGACTGCATGCCTTGTGAGAGCGGCTTGGGTTTCCGAAAAGTTCACGGATGTACTAGTTATGCCCAGGCTGTCGTGAAATAATCAGGAATGAGCGCCTTCAAACATATAAAGACAACAGCACGAAATCACCGAAGGTGCTCATTTGCATATCTAGGCTGCTGTTATGTGATAGCTATTTGCCATAAGTCCCAATTGTTCAGATGCCCAGCCATGAGAGTTCGAGGAGAGTAGCAAGCTGCTCTGATGTGTTTCTTTTGAGGGCGCGGCGATTGCCGGGGTGGACAAACGATACGGCCGACTGGAATTGCTAGCGACGTCTCCTCAATGGAACTCAGTAGGCGAGCAACTAGCGCTTGCTACAGTCTGCATTCCCTCATCATTCTAGGCAAGGTCTGGCACATCTGTTCGTGAAGGGAGTATCGCCGAGGAACGAATGATGGAGGATATTGCGGCTATCCCTCATGTGCGTCATTAATCTTGATGTTCTACCACTCAGTACTCACGCCCTTGGACTGTCATCTATCAGTCAATACTGAGTGTTGATCAACATGTACTGTACATTCAAAAGGAATCCTCTGCGACTCTGCAGCTGTCTACTCAGTTACACTCGTCATCCGTCCTGCTCTAGCAACGCAGTCGATATCACGCCCTTTGCGGCCGCTGCCCTACTTGCTTCTTATACGTCCTTTCTCGCTCAACTCGTCCTTTGCCTTTGTAGAGCATCCTCAACACCGTCCCCCTCCCCCTCATCATCGTCGGTAGCTCCAGCAACATCGATCTCTGTCAAGGCAGCCGTTCCTTCTTCTGCCTCGTCGTCTTCCTCGAGCCAACCAATCTCCCTCTCTCCAAAAATCTCAACTGTATCGTCCTCCATGTTTCCGCCGTCCTCCTTCCCGAATGGACCAGTCCGGTGAATGGTGTAAATCGTCTTCTCCAGGTCGGCAACGTCCGTTTCATTCAAATTCACCGGGTAGTCGATGGTAAGGTATATTTTGTGTTCTCCCAGGTGGGAGTGCTCAATGGACCTTAGCAGGAGGTCCACAAAATCGTCCTTGTTAGCCCCACGGAATGTCTTGCGGAATCGCACAAAACGCAGTTCCATCTTCTGTACGTATGGGCAGGCAAGCACCCAGATTTCCTCTCCCGTGGACCGCGCTCTCTTCTTCTTGCGAATGAGGCCTGTCGGGAACGGGCCTATCAGGTGCCGCATCGGCTCGAAGCTCGGGTCATTGTACAACCGCATTTCCTGGATCTTGAGGACCGTTATCCCGTTCAGCGTTAGACGGAGCGCCTCTGCTAAGGTGTCGTAAAGGAGGTCCTCTTCATCCTCGATGTACTGTGCCATATTCAACCGCAATCTCGGTCCCGTTTCTTCGTCTTCCTGTCCCTCCGTCGACTCCTCGTGTGCTGCATATCCTGCCGAAGGTGGTGACAACACCATAGTTGTGTCTGTGGTGCTGTAGTGGGATAGTGCGCATATCGTATAGTTGTTTCCGATCGCGATAGCATTGATCTTTGGACCAATGATGTCGATGATGTCTTCGATGGCATCCAGATCATCGCTGATGATGTCTAGGTCGATACGCGCCTTTCCGGGATGTATAAGGCGAGCGAACACCTCGGCCGCGGGCCTGTTCACGATACGGAGGCTGAGCTTCTCTAGGTGAGGAAGCGCAACATCACGTCTTGTTCCGTCATCTACCACGGTGGCACAGATATTCAAGCGTATCAGGTTTGGTGTCGCGGCTAGCACAGTCCAGACATCTTCGGCTGTCGCTTTAGTACTGCCTGAGACATTCAAGTCCTCGATACTAGCCGACATCAGGGACTGGGCGGTTTGTAAAGGAATCCTGAAGGTCGCGAGCTCCTTCAAGGCAGGGGTGACGAAAGGAAGGGCGATGGTAGATGGTAGGGTATATCTGTCATTGCCAACTTGGTGCCAGAGTTCCGCGCGCTCCAGGTTCGTCATATGCCACATCTCGGGCACCCTCTCCTTGCAGAACTTCTCCCAAAGAGCACCCGGCATGTCCATGTGCAATGAGACAATTGCCTGCGAGTAGCGCTCAAGGACATCGAGGAGGTCGGTCGCCCTCTGCTCGTCAACAGACTCGCTTATGACGACCCTCACCTCAGGTCTCGCTGCGCGCTCCAGGAACAAAGCAGCCAGAGCGGGGTGGTCCGTATCTACGCAATTCCATAGAGCCCTCTTCCGTATCATGATCTCTCGCACCGCTCTGGAAATGTGTGTCATTCGCAAGAGCACCTTCGTCCGGTCTTGCTGCCGCCTGATATTGGTTGCGCCGATAACGATCTTCTCAACGATCTCGAGAGGCAATGCGCTCAAGGAGACAGGACCGAAAGGCTTTGTCTGTAGGGAAGTAGAGGTATGTCAGACTAGCGCAGGAAGGATGTCAGGCAAGTGAAGTAGCCGTGGCACGGTTGGACGTGCCACAGCGAGAGAATGGATTGCGTATCTCTGACCTCCTTGTCTGAAGTAGTAATACCACTTCTGTCAACAGCTACTTTGAGTAGGCAATAATTGAGCCGGGATCTCATAGCGCGGAAGTGGCTCGAGTTGTCTAGAAGGGAGAATCGGTCGAACTTGGATACCTGAAGGCGAACACGATAGACATACAATATAGGGCTTGGATATATTGGACGTGTTGATGATGCGTATTTGAGATTTTGCAGTTGGTATACGAAAAGACCAAAGTGGACCGTTTCAAGTGAAGTTCGTCCGTGGCAGCGTGGCAGCTAGGAAAACAGAGCACGCGCGACCAACCATGCTGACTTTGTTTGGCTGCTCGCGGTTGTGGCTCGACGTTCCCACACGTGCTCCTTTCATTCTCTCTCTTTCCCTCTCTGTTCTAAACTCAGTGGCTCGACTGTCGGCAGGAATAACGCTGATACGGAGAACAATCACAAATTATTGAACAAGCCGCACCAGAGTAGGAGACATGGCGTCGTCTGAAGGTGGCATTCACGATTGACGCGGAGGCCATCCGTGGAGATGTAGCTCGTGAAGGTATGTCGGTCTATACATCTGGTTCGCACTGCCTTTACCACGACGAATGTGGTGCTGCAAGCTTCTAAACTATATTGTTGAGAGATGGCTAGTAACGATGTCCTCATTCTTGTCATGTTTTACCCGGCATCATCGCTCGAGTCTGACTCATTCTCCAACAGCTTATTCTTCTTCACCTTCACTGAGCAAACTGTCGTTGACACCGCCCGGCATGAACTCCCGACCGTTCCAGTAGCTCCCGCTGTTGGTGACAAGACGAGGCCTACCAGGCTGCCAACCCGAAGTGAGGAAAGTGCTGAATGGACAAGGTGTAGAGAGGGAGGATCGAGACCGGAAGGCACTAGTAAATGATGGGCTTGGACAAGCCAGCTGCGATGAGCTGATTGGCGGATTGGAGACCGGTGACTTGCGGGCGTAAATTGGGCAGGCTAACTTGGTAGGTATGCGTTGAAGTCAGCTGGCGATGATTATGTTGACCTGTCTATAACAGCCTTGCCATATCATAGCGATTGGGGAGCCCTTCGCGAGGCAGCGAAGAGAAAGCATGCAGTATACGCAGGAGTTGAACACCGTGTCGGTCTACCATCTGCGTGTCATGTTGCGCCAGATGCTCTGGAAGGAGAGAATACCCAGTAAGAGGGAGTGGGAGGACACCCTGGTCAATCTGGCCCAGGCGTCCGCTGCCTGGCCAATTCAACATCTGTACCGCAGAGGAAAGGGAGTTGTCTTCGGAGAAGCTGGGGACTGACATATGCGCGTCTGCGTAACCGCAGTACGTGAAGTTATCCCAACTGAACATACCTCCATCACCGCTGACATCGTTTTAAATCACAGGTGTAGTAGCACTTGCGAAACATACTCGCCACCTCTTCTCCTACCCGCAACGCTCGCCGTCGTGTCTTCGTCTGATGTCTGTCATGTGTGCCTCAGGCGTGTAAGAGCGGAACCGTCCAGCATCAAGCCTTGCGCCTAGCCTCGCAGGCCATGCAGCGGGCACGTCGTATGCAAAACGCCTGAAGAATTGAGGGCAGACAGAAAAGCGGCGCTGGAGATTGTTAAGGAGGTCCTGGACAAGTACAGGGATAGACAAGCAAGGCGCCACAGACGTGAAGATGTCATGGCGGGACCCGGAGATGGGAAGTTGGCGAGCAGGAATTGTCCGCGGGAGGAGCATGGCGATCAAAGGTGGCGATGAGCTGGATGACGGATGTTTGGGAATCAGTGGAGTAGTCCTTTTCTTTACTCAATTATTAGTATCTGATGGCTTGAATCCAAGTGCGCTGGTACCTAAGCAGCGATTCGGCTGTGGCGGTCCGACTAGGACTGGCAGGAATTGTTCTCGGGCATCCAGTTCTCAATGCTCCTGGGTGAGAGTGTGGTATATAAGGGGACGATGTTCATCGTCCTTTCTGTTCTCTTCGGACAGGCCGCCCTAGCTCGAGGCATCAGTTGGCTCGAGGGGAAGGTGCAGAACTGGTAACGATACCTTCAAACGCGCTGGTATATACTTCGACTATGCGTTTCTGAGTAGTATTACTAATGAATATGTCTATCTACCTGCAGTACAATTTTCCAGGGTGCTCCGACCAATGCACAGCTCGCGCGTGCTCTTCTGTGGATTGGGGAAGACCATAAAGCGCGGCTCCTGACCGCCGTTGCCTCGTGTTGTACGAGAACGCCCTCCATCACGTCGAACTACGTGATTGGCTGCAGATGACATGCCTCGGAATGTGGATTCGATCCAGCACCCAGATCCCGCCCAGCGGGGAGAAGCTGAGTCTGGGAAGGAGAAGGGACAGCACGAGGAACCGAAGCATAGCCGTTTCCCCGGGTTTGTCCTGGCTAAGTCGGCATGGGCTAGGTAGCGACAGAGGCGATTGCAGACCAGTATGTTAAGAGGCGACTGTGTCTACTGCACCCCGAGAAGGAGTCGCATAACAGCCCCGCGACGTCAAATGACGGCACGTTAGTAACAAAGGACGTATCATATGCGGACCTGTTCGCGTACGCGCTTTTCCATGCTTTCTGAATTGCAAAGGCAGCGTTTCTAGACGAAGGCCGCTTGCAGATAGTCGACAATTACTGGAGACATCCTCACAGCGGCGCTCTTCCCCGTTCGCGCTGGAATTCTTTCCAAACGTTCGCGCCTGTTCGTGCCACCTCTCCGAGCCCTCCCGCGGCGAGCACATATGTACATTGGTTTGTAAGGATGTGGCACTGGTGCGTCTCAGAACTCAGAGGCCGTCGCCAGATTGTTATTGATGTCGTCTTTCTGCGACGTTGTGGTGGTCTGTGGAGATCGGACAGGAAGCTCTCCTGTATTGATGTTACAACTCGGCTGCCTGCACTACTTGAGGTACGACTTCAGCTGTTACCTATGGCTGTATGACGCTCAATCACACTTTCTTGCTGTACGGTGCCCCGGAGCCTACTTCCTGAAGGCAGTCCCAGTAGATTTAATGGGCATTTTTGTGCCATGTACAGGGTGCCAGGTAGGGATTCTTCGACGTCTCCACTCTTGTATCTTTCCGAAGCAAACTCGTCTATTATATGATCGTCTACAATTAGGGCAAGAACTCAGAAGCGGGCATGGGCTGTGGCAAACTTACGCCCATGAGGCTGTGGCGGGTGGCTCCCGTAACTTTGCGGCTATTTGATGTTTATTTGTGGCTAATGGTCGTCGCATCTTTTTTTCATTCGGAAGCTCGGTATTACCCTGTCCAGTTCGTCTCCCATTGCGTCTTTGCGCTACTCTTTGCCAGATACGATGCTGGGTTCTGGTTATTAAGAGTCTATCGTGCAGTTTGCCACTCGGCTCACAGCCCGCGGTATGTCAGCACACATTTGGTTCATGACACAAAATTACACACTACAATCCATCGGATCCCCTCTGGCGCTGAGCTCGGTCAGCCATGTAAATATCGAGCACCTCTGTATTCTTCTAGAGTCGCAGTACCGTCTCCGGCGCCGCCGTCTGCCTGCCAGTCTGTTCTCAGAGGTCACAGTCCGCATCCCCCCACTCGCCTTCGCTTTCGTCATCATCCTCACCTCCTTCTGCTATCTCCTTCGGCCCCTCTTCCTGCTCGCACCCATCCCAGGAGATTCTAGGGAACACACCGCAGGCGAACAGATAATCGAGGAACATAATATCTTCCTGAAAGATATTGATACATTTTGTGATTGTAAGGTTTTGAGCTTTTTCGAGGTCGCTCGAGCGCTGACAAGACCTTATCAGACCCATGGAGCCATCCTCGTTGTTGAAATCTTCGTGAAGTTGCCGCTCAAATGACTTCGTAAGACGGCGTAAGAAGTTGCCCTGGTCTTGGCCACGACCAGCGGACGACTTCCGGAACCACACCGCCTCGAACTCGACGGATAACAGCTGAGGGAAGAGCGACGGCCAGCACACATGCCCATCGTGGAAGTCACGGTATACGAGGCCTGTCGGGAGTGTCGATGTGCTGCCTGACAGATGTAGGTCCTTGACGGCCGGCATCGCGAGGAAGAACGTCTTCCACGTCTGCACGGCCTCTTCGGTTCGTGCTCGTCCATCTTGGAGGCTAAGGCATTGGATGCCACGAAGCGTGGCCTGGAAATGGTGCCGGAAGATGTCTACCACCATGTCTTCGTCTTTCCAGTAGTAGCCCTCCATCACTAGATGTACGCCCTCGGCTAATGATGGGGTCTTTACGGCCGCTGCTTCTGACGTCAGCATGAACTCGGTCGTTTCGATTCCCGACCCGCGGACTGTGCAGCCCAGAAACGTCTTCGGCGAGAGGTGATGGATGGCCTTCCCGACGAGTTCAATAACCTTCGATGCCCTGGCAGACCAGCAGATATGAATGTACGCCAGCTCGAGCGCTGGAGCGCGCATGAAGGTAAGGATGTCGGCTTCGCCGATGTTACTGACAAGAAGGGTCAACCGACGTAGGACAGGTAAGGCGACGACCTTGATGAGCGAGTTGCTCTCCTGTGTCTGCCGAAGTGAGACGCTCAACTTCAGAGTCTCCAGAAGAGGTGTCCTAGACAGCAGCTCGATGATCGCTCCGGTCGTTGAGGCCGCATGGACGTTGCTAATATCCAGCTCCCTCAACATCGAGCAAGCCAGCATGCCAAAGTCGTCGAACGACCGGAACCCGGAAACCTTCAGGCGGCGGAGGACGGGGGATGCGAGCCGCGAGAGATCGACGGATCCGTCGCAGTCCACCTGCCTGATCTGCAGGTCCTCGAGCATCATCGCCTTGGGCGTATCCGTCCGCCCGATCTTCGCCAGGATCGTGGATGATATCGTGAGGTGAAGAGACTGAGTGTGGTGGAGGTGACGGCGTATGAGCGCTAACTTGTGGAAGCTCTGGTCCCGCTCCAGGTCCGCCTGCCTACAGAGTCTGTCCTCCTCTTCGAAGATCCGCCACTCTCGCATTCGCAACTTTCCCAAGACCCTCAACTGCTCCCCCGAGAGCTCGAGCTTCCTCTCCAGTACCTCGAGGTATTCTTCAAACGTCGCTAGCTCCTGGTTCAGGGCTTCTATCGTGGATTCCTCGAGTGGCTTGGGCGTGATCGACCCGGTGATGGTCAACGGAACCCGCTTGGCGCGCAGCAGGGTCTCTTGGAGAGCGTCGAAGCTCGCTGTCAATCCAACCCTGGCCCATATCCTCGGATTATCGATGAGCGTCTCCCGCCACGTCTTACATATCTGCGCCATCGAGAGGACCGCCTTTTCTTGGTTATCCGACCCCGCAACGACGTAGGCGGTGATTTTAGCGATGATTTCGCGGGACGTCCTCTTCGACTGGATTAGAGGGAGGGCGACGTCGCTGACAACGGGGCTAAGCGGCCACATCGGCGACAGTCAGAGCTGTGGCACGGTCCAATATGGCAGACGACTCACTTGGTAGGTAGTGCGGCGGAGTAACGAGGCCTTTTGACTAGAAGGTAATCTTTGGAGGTGATGTTTCTAGTGACAATGCGAATCGGCGACGATGGTGGCAGTTAGAACTGTGGCACTGAGCCAGGATGCGGAGACTCACATGTATGACATGGTCGGCAGTAAGATATATTCGCTTAATGACGAGAAATTGTCTGAAGCAAGGTGATGAGCGAGCAGCGCAGATGGCGGGGGTAGTGGTGAAGGTGGCAGATCAGATTGCGACGCCGCTCAAATGCTGGGATCACGGTCACGTGGTACGCGTATTGTCCTTTTCAAGCTCCGCACGTTCGCGCCACGCGCGCGTTTGTAGAGCTCCTGCTTTACTCAATGCCTCGTGCATCCCTTGAGGGTGCCCAATTTTTCACGTTTGCTATCGGGGTTGCAATACGTTGTGTATGATTGCACCGCTACTCGGAGTGCCTTGTTGCCAGACTCGGGCACATACTATAAGCACACCACACAAGGCAAATATGTATGATAACGAATAGTGTGCTGTGCAAAGCTGGGAGAGACGGAGATAGAGAGCTGAAGTAGAGATCTCGAGCGCGGCTCTACAGGTCAGACGTCCGCGTTCTAATGCAAGATGGCAACTGACCCGCCGCTCGTGCTGCAGATAGAGATGTAGCATAGCTAAACAGAATATGATACCTATCCTTTCTGCTGAGGACTTGAGGAAAGATTACTTCTGAGCGAACGGTTACCGCATCTCCATGAGAGCAAGACAAACGACAATATCACGACGAACAATATGTCTTGCATCTGCGTTGCACGGTCGCATATTCTTGAAGCGTGTCACCTTTTACAGTGGTGAGTTAGGTGCAATCCGTCACTAGACTTGCGTAGTCCACTCACAGAGCTCACAAGAGTGCGTTGTACAGCAGCACCGAGCTGCGACGTGAGTCACCCGCCCACGCTAAAGTCCGCTGATCGTCCACTGGGAACAAGTTCCAATTCGAGTGCCTAAATGCCGGCTGTATTCCATCTGGTGAAAACAATCTTCACGTATTATTGAGGAGGCTCTTCGCTTGCTTTCAAATCCTGAGCGCAAGATACGAGTATAAGCAGCTCGTCGTTCGTGAAAGATGTGGGTGGAAGCAGGAAGAGTGGGTGGCATAGCCGCAAATAGAGCCAAAGACAAACTCTCATTGGTTCGCAACGAACCGGGTGTTGCTGGGCGCCCTTCATCTCGCGCTGGTCTCGCCTTCTGAACAGTAGTCATGCTTACTCTGCTTGGATATCGTCAACTGGAACACATTGCTATTGCGGCTGCCGAATGTTGTCAGAGATGTGTTTGAGTAGGGTCATCACAGGTGCAGCGATTCGCGGGCGCCGGATACGACTCAATGGGGCTTTCTTACAAAATGGTACGTATACTGCTTTTGATTACTCTGGACAGTTGATACGCCCGATAATCAGCCATCCATCTCTCTACTGGGGCAAAGACCTGTTCGCCGGGACGTCATCCCCGTACACCTATGACCGGGGCGTCGGTGAGTAGGTGTATCAGCAAACCAGATCAATAACTAACCATCAGCAATTCCGGTATATCATATTCCATCTGCATCGCATTGAATTTCATCCCATTTGACCTGGAGGCCTAGGTCCTTCAAAGCATCGAAGTCCTTGCGATAGAAATGGATCGCATTGAGTATGGTGAGGTTGTGCGATTGTCGCGCGATGTCGTGACGGGCTAACGATCTCATCAAGACTTCGATGAAGGCCTTCTTGCCTTGTTCAGAAGGTCTGAACCTGACGCACTCCAGCTGGATCTTCTCCAGTTTCGGGAAGATAAGACCGTACGTGCCATCTTCCTGGGCATAGTCAAGACCACCGCGCAGCGCATTCACGCCTCCGGCTCGGACGCGCAACGTCCTCACATTCGGCATCCGTCTGAAAAACCTAGCCCATTCCCTTGTCGAATCCTCAGTATCACCACTGCACACCTCTCCGTCAAGGATGGACACCACCTTGATGTTCTGCAGGGTGCGCTCAAAGGCTTGGCCGATTGTCCCAAGAGTAGTTGACTGCCTGTTGGTGTAGACCGCGAACTGGAGCACGATCAGGTCCCGGAACGAGGCGATTTTGCCCTCTGTTAGGACCAAGTGTATTCCCTTGGGAAATGGAACGGCAAATCCAGCGCAGCGTATTGGAGATTTGGTGGTTATGGAGGTTAGCATCTGATCCAGTATGGTCAGGACCATCTTGTGAACGACGTCGTTCTCGTGCGCGATGGTGATAGCAATGTTACGCAGGTCCGGTGCGTGGATAAACGTGAGGTACGCAGCATCCTCTGCATGCCCAATTATACCTGAAATCCAGTGAAGGTGGGGAAGGAAGACATAGGCGGGGCGTGCATCCGAAGTCGTGGTCATCATGCACTCGACCTGTAAGACCTGCAGCTTCGGCATCTTATTCAGCGCCTGTAAGAATGCAGCTGTCGGTATCATCATTGTTCCTCTCAGCATTAGCCACTCCACGTCGCCCCTCAACAGCGGTTCGATCGTTGACCAGGTGAAATTGGTGAGCTCTAGCTTCTTGAGCTTCGGGGCCTTGAACCGCGTCAGAAGCAGGTCTTCGTCGCTTTGGAGTGGGCCACCGGCGACTCGAGCGATTTTCAGGACCTCCAGGCTGTCCAGCGCCGTCGCGGGGTGCCACAGACGGAGAGCGGCTCTTGACGTGGTCATGTTGAGCGATACGATTCGCCGTGAGACGGCTTGGAGCATATGAATATTTTTCATTGTCGCGAACGGCTGCTCGCCCCACAAATTCCCCGTGATTAAGAGGGGTGCTTGTTTGGTGCGCTGGAGGATGGCAGCCGTGGCACGAATGTCGGATGTTATGATGACGTTACTCCAGATAGATCCTGACTGATCGCTATTCAGGACGTCCTTGAACTTCCGGCAAACCACCTCCAACTTCATGCACTCGTATGGACCAGAGGGATGTGGGGGAGCCGCGGAGCTATCGGTCGGTATGGCAGAGGTGATGTAGGTCTTCAAAATTGAGGAAAGGATTTCTACCGGGAGGTCGATGATGCGCATAACGATTATGATATGGAGTTGTGGGTTGAATTCGCAGGCTTGTAACGAAAAGGTATGTGGCACGTCAATCAGGCTACGCACCACGACACATAGAAAGACTCCTTACCGACTCGGAGTTTCTTTAAATGTGATATGCTGGATGTCGCTCAAGCAGTGAGATAATGTGCGGGTATTGCGCGTTGAGCGTAGCAGAGAGCAGACTCAGAGGGACGGTCTGAAGTGGCTAGAATGAAGAAGTGGCGCATTTTGTTGCGCGTCAGATTGGTCATGTTTGTTTCTTCACGCGAAACTTTCTACACGCGACTCAGCCACAAGCCACACCTGGCCCCGACAAGTGAGCATCTCTTGTTCAATCCTGTCGCCTATAGCATCAAAGTGCTCGATGTGTCCATCTCGCGCAATATTCGCTTGTTCTCGGAATGAATATACCACCTTTTCGTGTGTGAAATATTTTGCTACTTAGCAGGAATGCAGACGACATATGTATATTGCAAGGGTACTTTGTGTGTAGTACATGTACGGATGGACCGCGGAATTGTAACAACCAGCGAGTCCAGGTTCACAACCATGCAAGAGACGCACGGTTACTGACAGGCTGGTTTGCTTCAATTAAGGATCCCGTTGCTGGCAAAGTCAAGGAGTGACTGGCCAGGGATACCAGCCTTAGTACGGCAAGAACTCAGAGGCGGGCGATGCGCTGTGCCAAACGTACGCCCTTGGAGAGTGCGGCGTGTGGCTCTCGCAACTTTGCGGCTATTTGATGTTTATTTGTGGCTAATGGTCGTCGCATCCTTTTTTTCCTCGGCAAGCTCGATACTTGTACCCTGCGACAGTCCAGTACGTCTCCCGTCGCGCCTATGCTGTCTGTGTTCTGGTTATTAGGGGTCTATAGTGCGCTTTGCACTAGGTTCACAGCACGCAGCATGTAAGGAAACACTTTCGTTCATGACACAAAATTGCATACTACATTTCATCGAATCCTCTTTGGCGGTAAGCTCAGGCAGCCATGCACATATCCCGCACCTCTCTGTCGTCTAGGGCTGCAGACCAATCTCCCGGCGCAGCCGACTGCTTGCCGATCTGTCCTCAGAGGTCTCAGTACGCTTCCTCCCACTCGCCTTCGCCTTCATCTTCATCCTCATATTCCTGACATCCTTCTGCTATCTCCCTCGGCCCCTCTTCCTGCTCGCGCCCGTCCCAGGAGACTCTAGGGAACATTCCGTAGGCGAACAGCTCATCGAGGAACATAATATCTTCCTGGAAGATATTGATACACTTTGTGATGGTAAGGCTGTTAGTGTTTTCGAGGTCGCTCGAGCGCTGACAGGATCTTATCAGACCTATGGAGCCATCCTCATTGTTGAAGTCTCCCTGGATTTGCCGCTCAAATGACTTCGTAAGGCGGCGGAAGAAATTGCCCTGGTCTTGGCCACGACCAGCGGAGGACTTCCGGAACCAGACCGCCTCAAACTCGACCGATAACAGCCGAGGGAAGAGCGACGGCCAGCACACATGCCCATCATGTAAGTCACGGTATACGAGGCCCGTCGGGAGTGTCGATGTGGTGCCTGACAGGTGTAGCTGCTTGATAGCAGGCATCGCGAGGAAGAACGCTTTCCATGTCTCGACAGCCTCTTCTGTGCGTGCCCGTCCGTTCTGGATGCTCAGACATCGAATATCGGAGAGAGTGGGCTGGAACTGGTGGCGGAAGAGGTCGACCACCACGTCTTCGTCTTTCCAGTAGTAGCCCTCCATCACTAGATGTATGCCCTCACCTGGAGATGGGGCCTTCACGGCAGCTGTCTCTGATGTGAGCATGAACTCGGTCATCTCTATACCCGATCCGCGGACCGTGCAGCCCCGGAACGTCTTCGGCGAAAGGGTATCGATCGCCCTCCCGACGACTTCGATTACCTTCGACACCTTGGCAGACCAGCAAACATGAATGTACGCGAGCTCGAGAGCTGGGGCGCGTACGAAGGTAAGGATGTCCGCCTCGCCGACGTTACTGACAAGAAGGGTCAACCGACGTAGGACCGGTAAGGCGATGACCTTGATGAGCGAGTTGCTCTCCTGTGTCTGCCGAAGTGAGACGCTCAACTTCAGAGTCTCCAGAAGAGGTGTCCTAGACAGCAGCTCGATGATCGCTCCGGTCGTTGAGGCCGCATGGACGTTGCTAATATCCAGCTCCCTCAACATCGAGCAAGCCAGCATGCCAAAGTCGTCGAACGACCGGAACCCGGAAACCTTCAGGCGGCGGAGGACGGGGGATGCGAGCCGCGAGAGATCGACGGATCCGTCGCAGTCCACCTGCCTGATCTGCAGGTCCTCGAGCATCATCGCCTTGGGCGTATCCGTCCGCCCGATCTTCGCCAGGATCGTGGATGATATCGTGAGGTGAAGAGACTGAGTGTGGTGGAGGTGACGGCGTATGAGCGCTAACTTGTGGAAGCTCTGGTCCCGCTCCAGGTCCGCCTGCCTACAGAGTCTGTCCTCCTCTTCGAAGATCCGCCACTCTCGCATTCGCAACTTTCCCAAGACCCTCAACTGCTCCCCCGAGAGCTCGAGCTTCCTCTCCAGTACCTCGAGGTATTCTTCAAACGTCGCTAGCTCCTGGTTCAGGGCTTCTATCGTGGATTCCTCGAGTGGCTTGGGCGTGATCGACCCGGTGATGGTCAACGGAACCCGCTTGGCGCGCAGCAGGGTCTCTTGGAGAGCGTCGAAGCTCGCTGTCAATCCAACCCTGGCCCATATCCTCGGATTATCGATGAGCGTCTCCCGCCACGTCTTACATATCTGCGCCATCGAGAGGACCGCCTTTTCTTGGTTATCCGACCCCGCAACGACGTAGGCGGTGATTTTAGCGATGATTTCGCGGGACGTCCTCTTCGACTGGATTAGAGGGAGGGCGACGTCGCTGACAACGGGGCTAAGCGGCCACATCGGCGACAGTCAGAGCTGTGGCACGGTCCAATATGGCAGACGACTCACTTGGTAGGTAGTGCGGCGGAGTAACGAGGCCTTTTGACTAGAAGGTAATCTTTGGAGGTGATGTTTCTAGTGACAATGCGAATCGGCGACGATGGTGGCAGTTAGAACTGTGGCACTGAGCCAGGATGCGGAGACTCACATGTATGACATGGTCGGCAGTAAGATATATTCGCTTAATGACGAGAAATTGTCTGAAGCAAGGTGATGAGCGAGCAGCGAAGATGGCGGGGGTAGTGGTGAAGGTGGCGGTCAGATTGCGACGCCGCTCAAATGCTGGGATCACGGTCACGTGGTACGCGTCCATTCTCATTGTCCATTTCGAGCTCCGCTTGTTCGTGCCACCCGCGCGTCGGTAGAGCTCCTGCTCTACCTAATGCCCCCTGTATTCCTTCGATGGTATCCAATCTCTCCCATTTGCTACTGGCCTGCAGCGACTGCTATATAACTGCACTGCTACTCGGAGTTCAGTGTTGACAGGCGCAGGCTTAGAAATATAGCGCGCAGGACAAATATGCAAATAAAACGAGGAATGAAGAATGTGCTATGCAAAGATCGAAGTGACGCGGAGACAGAGGCTGAAATTTCGACTGCAGTTCTGCGGGTCAACGGAGGGTATGCCCACCTGGGCCGGCCGCCTTAAGCTTCTAATGTAAGATTGCAACTGACCCGCCGCTCGTGCTGCAGATCAAGGTGTAACATATCCAAGCAGAGTGCAATAAGTATCCTTTCTGCTGAGTATTTGACGAAAGATTAGTTCTGCACCAATGCCTGCCGCATCTCAATGAGAGCAACACAAACAACAATATCTCGGCGGACAAGATGTGTCGCACCTACGCTGCACAGGCCGCAGATGCCGCAAGTTGTGTTCTCAGCCGTGCGCTGGCTGGAATCCTTTCGCAACGTTACGAGATACACTCACGGAGCTGACTGAGGTGCGTTGTGCGACGGCACCGAGCTGCGATGTGAGTCTCGCCCGTCTCCGCTAGAGTTCGCTGACCGTCCACTGGGAGGAAGTCCTAGTCGAAGCGCTGAGAGAGACAACTAGAGTCCATCTGGTGAGGATAATCTCCACATCTGGTCGATGGTGCTCTTCAGTTGTTTTCAAAGCTTTTACCAGCAGCGGGACAACATATTAACATGAGGACGTACAAGACGGCCATATGCATCGCCAGTAATGTTGATAGCCACGATTCTCCAGACACCGGTTCCGTTGCAAAAGACTTCCGGTTCACATCAGCCAAGCACAAAGACAATGATGTGATGATTGACTGGCAACACTTTACTTTATTTCCTCACTAGAATTCTAACATACCTTTTGGAAGCGCGATACACCTACGAGGCTACGCAGTCTGGGTGATGTCTTAAGCAGACGCCTTGAAGAGAGCTTCGCATAAGGACGGAGTTCACCACTCCGACTGTCTAATAGGAGGGAGCCCAAACCATGACTAGTAGTTCAATTCGCGACTGAAGGCCTCATGGATGTGACACAAGTAGCACAGGGATATGAGGCAGCCCAAGTAACACATCGGGCATAGCAGATTGCCATGAAGCACGATTTCATCTAAGAGTTACAGTCACACTTTACCCCCTAAACTGACGTTAGTTAAGGCGTCGCTCTTCGACTTTCGGAGGCTTAGCGCTCAGCACTCAGCTTCCAGCGTCATTAGCTATAGTCGGACCAGGGATGAGAGCGTCGACATTTCGTGTAGTATGCGTGCTGTCCGAAGACTGCTGTCGCGGTCATCTCAGGCTATCTGTAGGGACCCAATGGCCAGCTCTGAGCTCGGAAAGAGCCGCGAATGCTTCCTCATTTTAGCGGCCTGCATATCTATCCCTAACTACAGCGTTTCGCATGAGGCTTGTGCAGTAATGGGTAACCCAGATGCGCCTACGTGATTAAATTTCCTTCAGCAGCTATTACACATCAATGGAACCGTTGAGTCAACGTTGATGCTAGCGCTGTAGCGCTGACTTCTGATATTCCCTCCAGTTCGTCCTTCCTGTAACCACTGCAAGCTTCTTTCTGTGGTCGCTCCCCATCATTCTCCGTGCTCTAATCCTCCTCCTCCGGGCCGTCCCATCTGTGTAATCTCGTTCTCTCAAGCCGATCCCACATCACTGCGGGCACGATGGACATGAGGAGGTCGACGTCGTCCTCGTAGAGATTGGTTGCCCTCCTTACGGTCAAGCGCTTCAGTTGATTGTTGACGCAACAGTGACAAAATTTTCTTCGCGGCAGTAGGACATTTAGACCCTCGGCGCTGTCCACCGGACTTTGATGACGGATGGACGACACGAGGCTGTCGAAGAAGTATGTCTCCAAACCATTAATAACTGGAGAAGGCTCTCGGAACCATACATTCTCCAGCTCCAGCGACTCCAGAGCCGGGAAAAGAGAATGGAACACCAAAGCCCCGTCGATTTGGGTTGGATATACGATGCCTGTAGGTATCACTGAGGCACTGTGCCCTGACAGCTGTAGCTTTTTGATGTGGGGCATCGAGAGAAAGCACTCTCTCCACGCCTTCGCCGCCATGTAATCCGCATTCCCGTGTGCATCTCGAACGCTCAAGTACTGGACGGACTCGAGCAGGGAGCGCAGGTGCTGCTTGAGGAGGTACAGGATTAGGTCTGCATCTCCGTATTCATGGTTGAACACAATAGTAATCCCTTCGGTCTTCGTGTCAGCAGATGTGGAGGCTGCCTCCGGTGCGAACACGACACAGATGCGCCGACCGTCGACTATTTGGATGGTGCATCCACGCAGATCGACTGATGTGAGGCGGCAGGCGTATCGCTTCAGGACCACCGCCACGTCCTCGAAACCCGAATATATACCAATTTCTACATGCTTGATATTGGGAGTCCTGACGAATGCCAACAAGTCGGCTTCCCCGGTTCTGCAGGGGCTGACCTCCAGGATGCGCAGATCTTGCAATGTGACGCTTTTTACCAGCCCAATGGTCTCCGCTGTGCGTTGGATTCTTACCCCAAGCCGGAAAGCCCGCAGCTTGGGAACGCACGACAGCAGATGGATCACCTCGCCTGTGGTCATGACGGTATTTGTACCCAAGATTCGGAGCTCCGTCAACGTCGCACTCATCAGCGTGCCTATTTCGTCGAAGCTAAAGGCCGTGCCGCTCAGCCGTACGCGGTTCAAGACGGGTGACGCGAAGAGGGACAAGTCGGCCTGTCCCAGTGCCGCTTTGCCGATGCGCACGATGGTGAGGTCTTCCAGCAGGATCGCTCCAGGGGCCTTCTGGCTGGTTTGAGCCAGAATGCGCGAGGACATCTCTAAGGTGAGCGCGCGCACGCGGGGGAGTTCTTGCCGAAGAAGAGCCCACTTTTGCATGTCCCTTTCTCTTGCTTCCTTAATCATATTCTTCCTCACGTCCTTCCAGTAGCGCAAATCCATCCTCATCTCCTCCCGCTCCGATTTCATGAACCTCTGCCTCTCCTTCCCGAGCATGATCTTCAGGTTTCCGATGGTACTGTCGAGCGCCGCTAGTACCTTGCTGTTCGACGCGCTTTTCTTGCCTGCGAGAGACCCGATGATGGTCAAGGGTTGCTGGATAGAGCGAGCAAGAAAACATTCTAAGGCATCTGGGTTCTTGGCAGACGCTGATACTGTAGTCCATAGCGTCTTGTATTGGAGGGCGGCGGCGCGCCAGGCTTTGCTGACCAGCGTGACAGTGGTCCAGGTGTAAGGTAAACATCCGCTGTCCCGCATTGCATCTTTCTGCAGGAATAAGAATATTGCTCCGAGCAACTCGGGGGGTAAGTCGACCGGCCGTGGCACGGAGGTGTTGAACTCCCTGCCGTTGATGCGCATTCGTACCATGGCCGAAGTACGGGAGTGCAGTGCAGGGATATGTGTGTTGACTCAGTGATTGTCAGTGAGTGCGAGAAGAGTGGCAGGATTTGTGACGGCAAGACGTGAGTGGTGCGAGGTTGTGGCAAAAGAAACTCCGACGAACGGTTTCGCCGCCCGCTTATCACGTGACCGTGCCACACCACACTGCTTCACTCTCCTTTTATTCTTCGATAGCGACAGTTTCGACACAAATGAAGCATTGAGATGCTCATAGCGTAAGGTCGGTTATGCTCTGGCTTTGGTCCATCAGTTAATAGCGAACGGTCAGCCAGACTCGACTTCGCTGCACAGCGAGAGTTAGCTTTTACTACAGCGGACAGGCACTTCGAGTTTCATGCTAAACGGCCATAGCTCATGAACGTGTGAAATTTTAGCCCGTAACTATTGCCCTGCTCGGTTAGACGCCGAGAAATTTCAGACCATATAGATCCGTGATACTCAGTTGACGTCTCTTTTTCGTTAATTACCGCTCTGAAACTAGACTGGACGTTATGTCACTTACCGTGCAGATGTGGCTCAAGGGAATGCCTTCTCTGCATCGAGAGCGACGTATGCTATTCCAAACAGGTGTCTATCAGCTTGTCTCAAGCAAGATTATGCTACTCGGAAGAGACAAGCTTCAATAAGCTTCGAACGCCTTTGTTCGCAGCTACTCAGAGTCTGTTTACCCCGGACTCCCGAGCGTTAATTAAAGAGCACTGCCCTGGAGTTTGCGATGGGCCGGGGTGATGTATGAATGCCTCGGACTGCCAAGGTCGACAAACAAGGAGACACATACGCCCATTAACGCCGCAGCCTTCTCATTCGCCGCGGTCACAGGACTCTTGCGAAGGCATCTCCCGAAGGAATTCGGAGCTGATAGAGGACGGGCGTCGCGGTAGCGGGATGATGCACGGGTACTATGCGGAGAGTGATTGAGCCTACTCCCATCTGATTCCCCTGGTAGTCGGAGTGACTTGAGTTGGATAAAGACGCCCGGAAGCCTCGAGGATCTGTGCTATTGGCCAAGTCTGGATGATCTTCGGGCTAGCACTTGCGCGCATTGTCCAATCAGATGCAGCGGGATTGCAGCGCTATTCGTGCCTGCATCGACGGCTCTCGGGATGGCGAGGCTTCTCCCGTCCAATGGGGTCATCCGTCCGGTCATTGATCCTGATCTCAATCGAGATCATCTATCTTCTCTCACCCGTTCTCCGAATTTTGGCTGCAGCAAAAATATACACCGTTCGCAGAGAGATGCGGGGAATTGCGGAATGTCGAGAGTGGCTGGCAACCACGCTGGGAAGTTGCATTCCACGCTTGGTGGGTGTGTGCACGGTGGCACGTCCCCAGTGCCATCCGCCGCGTACCTGAATAATATTGGGCGTATTCGTCCTAGCACTCGGATATGTGCGGAAGGCATATGCTCCTCGGACGGAGCTTGCGTTCCAGGCGAGCCTCTACGCACAATGAATATCGTTTTGATGGTTGGGTCCCAATTGACGAATAGGGACTGGCTGTATATGGGTACGCCAGCGTCTGTAAGTTCTTATTCTTGTCACAAAGGGACTGGCAGTCTCGGTAAAAAAAGCATACCTGGCAGTTCTCCTGTTGGGTGACGCAGAACAAAGACATAGCTCGCATTTGGAACACCAACTACCTCGAGGCCGCACAGGTCGGAAAGGCTGCTATTCGGTCGACGCCAGGATCTAAGATAGTTCCGACGGACGCCCATCGAGAGAAGACGCTCACAAGCGTCATATGGAGTCATGTCTGC
This sequence comes from Heliocybe sulcata, assembly GCA_004369045.1. NCBI lineage: Eukaryota > Fungi > Basidiomycota > Agaricomycetes > Gloeophyllales > Gloeophyllaceae > Heliocybe > Heliocybe sulcata. The sequence continues at coordinate 860,179 of ML213515.1, read as the reverse complement.
GCAGCGCGTTACGATGGCTACGCGACCTGATCAGTCCCAATATTACAACGTCCGGACTACCGTTGCCCGGAGATTTCCTGGGCTGAACCTCGCGCATCGGCGACAGGGCTGATGTTGTGGCGCAACGTTTAGACACGACATGGTCAGGTGGCCGACCGGCGTATTCGTCTATTTATTCGCCTAAAGGCTGAGGTCGCTACAACGTACAGCTGAAACGGCGGTGGGGAGGGCGCATGCACACATGACTCGCCGCTGAAACGAGGCGTAACACAGGAACAGGCCCTGTGCGGAGGCAAATCGAATATCGCGTCCTGCAGGAGCGCGGCTATTGGTTCGCCGGGCAGAGCCTGGGCCTACCTATAGGAACGCGGCAGCCATATTCGGTAGCTCGCGTGGCCGTTACATAAGCGAGCAGATGATTGAGGTACGGGCCGTCGGCCGGAAGGAGCAAGCTCGTTCAATGTTTAGGCCAACTCCCTGTTGAAAACCCTCGCTCGCCTTTTCTCGGACAACCAGCAGCGCCCGCCTGTATCTGTGGCCGTTGTCGTCGTCCGCGACGCTCTCCGCGCATCTGCGACCGACGTCTGACACACCGAAGACGTAACACTCTCGGCGACCTCGACCCCGTCTCGTGCTCGGACTGACAGCCTGCACGTTCTCGGTCTCGTGTCCACCTGGGCTGCATCCGCGACTCCAAGCCTTCTGCTTTTTATCGCGCCGCTCTCTCGTTTGACTTCTTCTTGCTCTTGTTCTATCGATACTGTACTACTACCTATGCAATGCTCGCGTCGTTTTCAACACCGGTATTGGCCCTTGCGCCAGACGTTCTGAAGGATCTGGAGGGCAATGAGGCGTTGTCAGGACTGTGGACGCGTGAGTCTTTTTCATCTAACTATTCTTATGAATGCGCAGTGCGGGTGCGTCGTGGGGACGGGGCAGTAGGCGTTTGATACGTGCGATCAGGACTGCGGGAGATATGACATCGGCGGGTTGATGGCTGCCGCTGAGTGCCCTCCTGGTCGCTTGTGACAGCTTAGAAGTCATGCAACACTGCCTGAGACTTTCTGAAGGGCCGGGGCGGCCTTATCGGTTTTGCATGTGGGCCGCGGACATGTTCTCGGAGTTAGACACTTGAGGTTCCATTTTTTCGTTACTCTTGTTCATCGGCCACCAGACTTCCCTTTTACACACCATGGTGCTTGGAGGGGAAAGTGGTGATGGCGTCTTTCCCTCCCGAGGGGAGCCCTGGGCATACCACACGACTGGGATTTTTCCCCATGTTCATGGGCTCTTTGACTTCTCTCATTTCAGAGTGGGTCTACGGCCTCTCTTTTGTATCATGCAGCGCCCGGGCCGCGCATCTACTTACTTTGTCGCTGTGTCTTCGTTGCTTATTCTGGTTGTTTCACTTGTGGTTTTGTTGCGTTTCTCGCTTGTCAGAATGCTCCCTCCTTCTTTTTGTTCTTGAGCGAGATCGGCGTGGGTTAAGAGATTTATTGCGTAATCCTTGTTTTGCTTCCGCAAGCGTACAAATTCTCCCTTTCCATTTATGTCCTCCCTTTTGTTGCTGGCTTCATTTCATGGCGACTCGGTGTCCTCACTCTCCATCTTATCTGCCACGATCTGTCCTGCCAAGATGTTTGCTGTTTTCCAGCACTTGTTCTAGGCACTCGTTACTTCCTGACGCCGCGCTGCGCATTCCCTTTATGCTTTCTCTGTACTCGAACGGGGCTAATCATGATTTGACCTAGTGTTCACGAAATGCAAAGAATCGCTGCAAGACGGTCGGCGGCTGGAAAATATCTCTTGGCGACTGTGGTATGCAGAAATGGCTGCAACGCAGTCAAGCTTGCCATCCACGCCCTCCGATTGCTCGGTGGCATCCTCACGGGCATCTTCCCATCTGGCTGTTTTCACGGACATTGAGGAGAAGGAAGCCTCTCAGACAAGTTAGTCAATTCATTACCTTACTACGATCGTAAACTAAACCTTTTGCTACCCTTGCCCTACTATAGCACCTCTGCTGACACCAAAAGCACCTCCGACACCCTCCTCGCCTACAGGACGCCACCGTTCGCCTTCCCCGCAACCACCGTCCTCTGTCGTATCCTCGTCTCACTTGAGTGTCACCGACATTCCTCCTATGCGAACTCGGCGCAGCTCGTCGTCCGTAGGCAAAATCATCTGCGACCTCCTTCCGGAGAAACTGGTCGTGCCGCATTCACCGAGCCCTCAGCGCACGCCTTCGAGTGAGGACGCGCCGTCGGCATCGCCATCCTCGTCCGCACAGCGCACGCCTCTTGCCCAGGGTACGCCCACTGCTGGTGTGCCTTCGACGAATGTACGCAGGGCTGCTGTGCCGGTTATCCAGACCTCCGGGACCGAGGTTTCGCCCCCGTCGACGATCACTACCACGGCGTCCACGCCCCAGGCGTCAGGTCTCTTCCCTCGCGTCGTCATTGTGAACCCTACTCCGCACCCTACACCCCCCGCGACGCCGCAGATGCCTGCGAATCCTGCGCCGTTTGTGCTGCCGCATACTTCTACGACGCTGCTCCCCCCTGCGCATCCTCTTGCAAGAGCTATCAATCCTTCTCAACTCAAGTCTGAGGCTACGGTTACTGCGCCTGAGCCTGTTCCTGCAAAGGCGAACGAGGAGACGTTGAAGGCTTCGGACCGCCGTCGCTTCTTTTTGCATTCTGAGTCGCCGGATCAGGACTCGCCGGAGCGGCCGTCTGCTAGTCCGGCATCTGACGAGACGGCTTTTGAGGATATTGGGGAGGAGGACGTGGTTGAGAGTGGAAGCGTCATGTCGCATAGCTCGGTGGCGTCGGCGGTGTCTTCTCGCAGCCGGCAGTCGCACGCGAGGGAGAGTGCTACTTCGAGACGAGGTGCGGGTGCGGGTGCGAAGGGGAGGAAGGGGAAGGAGGCTGTTCGGCATGCGCCACAGCGTCCGACGCTGCATAGGATGCATACCGCGGGGGGTGCGCGTACGGGGCATCTTACCGTCACGAAGCGGAGCCAGAGTGCGGCGAACGTGCAACAGATGATTGGGATGGAGAGGACGAAGAGCGCGGGGAGTGGGGCGGCAAAGGCCCCGGCGGCTGTTGAGCGGACGAAGAGCGCGGGAGTGAAGGTGAAGAGTCCGACGACTCCGAATATGCCTGCTACGTCAGCGCGATCGGAGGAAGGAGGGAGTGGGAAGGGGAAGGGGAAGGCGGTGCCCGAGGAAGCGGTGAGGAACTCGCCGACGAATGGCCGGGCGAAGTTTATGGTTGGATCGGCGTCGTCGAATGGGACGGATTCGGTGGTTGGGAATGCGAGTCCTGTTGGGCAGGCGCATGTGTTTTCGGGCGTGCAGCTGGGTGCTGGGTCGGATGGTAACCCTCGTGATGCACAGTCTGCAGCTCCTTCTCCGTCCCGTGCGGCTCCGCCTCCTCCGTCGCAGCCTGCGCCAGCACCGAAGCCTGTCGCTCAGGTTGTCCCTCCTTCGCAGACCCAGTCGAGACCGGAGTCCTCTGCTCAACCGCAGAAGACTCAGACCGCTGCGCCGGCCCAGCCGTCGACAGCGGCTAAACAATCGTCATCCTCACCGCAACAGCAGCCTACCTCGCAGAGACGCGGGCTGATCATCAGCACTTCGTCAGAGTACGAGACTACCGACAGTGAAGGAGAGGAGGACGACAGCTGGGAGTCTGAAGAAGTATCTGATCATCCGCCTGCTCGGGCGCAGAACCACCGTTACGTCGACCAGAATAAGCGGACTGCTGCGATCTCTGCTGCTACCCGCGAGCAGATACGGATACAGGAAGCTGCGCGCGAAGCTCAGCGACAGCGGGATATGTTTGCGAAGCTGCCCAAGCGCTCCTACTCGAACCTCCAACGCACTCAGTCAGGCCTGCTCAGCCAATTGCTTAATCCCGATCCGACTATCTTCCCGCCTGAGCATCCCTACCGGCGGAGTACTGAGGATGTTGCTGCGAAGGCGAGGGGGTTCAGTATGACGAGTCTCGGGATGACACCTGCGCGTGCCGTTGCACCGGCTCCCAAGCTACAGACGAGCAAGAGCTCGGCTAGTATTGCCGAGGCTGCCCCCGTCCAGGCTCAGGCTCAGGTTACGGTCCCTCATGCCGGCCCTAGTAATCGTCAACACCACCACCAACAACCGCCGCAGGGGAATGGTGCTTATCGGCCGAAGGGTATGCCGAAAGAGGAGGAGTTGGAATATGACACGGATAGTGACGAGGAGGATGGGGAGAATGGTATCCAGGTCTCGACGTCGCTTGCTCAGCAAAAGCTTGCTGCGCTTGTTGGTCCGCATCGACGGACGTCGTCGGGGCAGCAGCAGCAGCAGCAGCAACGGCAGCCGGCGCCGCAACCGTCACGCCCACCGGTGCCACCGAATGTTGCTAATCGACAACTTCCAGAGAGGCCTCCCCCGCCGCCCGCTGCTAGCCGTGTGCAGACGGATCCCAACCCGTCTCGTCCAGACCGTCCTGTTCTCTCTACTGTTCACACCGCCCCGATACCGCTTAATCATCCTTATAACCTCCCTGCACCGCCGGCGCCTATGACACCACGAACCACGCGCCGGAAGATGCTCGCCACGGAATTGTCAGAGAGCTTGCGGCGGAACCTGCTCTGGGAAAGGCAGGTGAGCCTGGTCCCTCGTAGGGGGGGTGGCTTGCTCGGCGGCGGGTTGCGGCCGTTGACGAGCACGACTCCTCGGCAGGTTCAGGCTCAGGCTCAACCTTTGATGCAACAGCAGCAGCAACAACAACAAGCGGGAGGGAATGGTCAACAGGCGCAGCACGGTCAAGGTAGTCGACCGCTTCGTTCGAGGGAGGAGGAGAGGGAGGAGAGGAGAAGGCAGGCGATGGCGAGAAATCGCAGTTGGGCAGATGATTACCATTATTCGGGGTGGTAAATCTGATAGGTGTTTATGGTGGTATCTGTTCTTGGGTTTTTCTCCGTTTGACGGTGTGGTCATCTAGTCTATTCTGTGCTATTATGTTCCTATAGTGTCGTTCCGCGTTCTCGGGATTCATACGTCTCCTTTGCTCTTGGTCAGGTTCATCCGTAGCATTCTCGTTCATGCCTCCTTGCATTGTACATCACGTCCTGTACTCGACGCGCATCCATCCTTCTTACGATATACGCACCCTCGTACTTAACCCCGCATTTTGGGCCTCTCGCATCGCATGCATGGCTGGCTGGCTGTTCCACAACGTCCTCGTGGCTCATACTTGTCATATTGTTGTACATTAGCATCAGCTGCAGTATATAGTTATTCGCTAATAGGGGAAAGGGTGCCCGGCTGCGGACTCTATCAAGCAAGTCCGTATTCATGCGAATTAGCAGGGGCGCGCTCGGACGGCCTCCGTGGGGCATTCATGTGCGCAGCTTAGAACTATTCTCCTTTCCTTCTATCTTTTAGAGCATACGCGGAAACTGCCAGCAATGTACAGCTCGTCGGCAGTGTCTGCATTGCAATCGCGAGGCTCAGCGTGTTCTGTGCTTCTCAAACTCCGCAGCCCTGCCCTCTTGAAAGATGCTACTCGCGCCGCCTCCATCTAGTCGCTCTTGCACCGCTACTACTGCCGGCGTTAGACATCGCAGCGAAAAGAATGGGCTCTTATTTCTCTGTCATCAACGACTCAGAGGACACCGTGGTAGGGGATCAGTTCGAAAATGCCCTAATAATCCGCGTCGTTCTCACCGAATTCCTAGTGGATTACGTATGGAGTAAATCAGAACGCTCTGAAGATAACTGCCACCGTATTAACAGGAGTAGGAGTGAGTACCCTGCAGGAATCTTACTCCATTATCTGACGCGATACTACGCGCAGGCGTTGGCCGCAGCCGTCCCTACATCTGGAGCCGCTGTGGCAGCTCTCCCTGTATATGGAGCCTCTCTGGCAGCTATCAGCAGGGCCCCGCATATCCGAATGGCCGCCTCTTATGTCGCGAAGTCAGCCATGACACTGACTGGCGCGGTTGGTTATCTGGATCAACGCTCATCTCGCCCTCAGATACCTCGACGCCATGCAGCTCTACACGAAATCGAAGCATTACTCACGCAAGCAGGAATGCGACGACTGAGCCCAGGCGAGACCTTCACCTCGGGCAAACTGTCTCTTAGCCTAATCCAACAGGCTGAAGTCGTGATAGTGCAGAAGAATGAACGCGGAGGATTGACTATCACGACTGGCCATTTCACTGTATGGACTGGGCCGACCCATGACTCCAACCAGTCGTATAAGATCAGCGACCGTCTTTACTGCTTGGAAGATCGAGATACTATCAATATCTCGTGAATCATGTGTAAGTATTTCTCAAACAGCCACCCTTTCTGCACTGCTGATGGTTCGCGCTCAAGGGTGACCATGCATTTCAGAAGAGGTTGAGGGACCTTGATGAACATTTCTTGGTGCATATCGCCCCGGGGAATTTTCATCTTCGTTCTTGAAGTGGTGTAGCTGACTTACAAAGATTGTACGACCGCAGTATACTAAGAGCTATTTCATACACCTGTCGTTATGTCTTATCACATCCAAACAGGTTGACGTTGATCGATTTTGGGAACCGCATCTCGTCAATGGTTCGTTCATCTTGTCTTACTCTAGGGCTGGTTTTTGCGCGAAAGCTGCAGTATGCATGCCTTCCACGAAATACCGTCTCGACAACGTCGCCTAGAATCTGATCTGTCGACAGTGACGAACGAACTCTTCTCCCTGGACGTTACGGTCATATGCGACGGTAGTCTGATTTGCACCTTGCGATCCCTGCTTCAAAATCACCGCTCCCTCCAGTGGACCGGCAATGGGAGGTAAAGCTGTCACGGCGTCTTGCATTGCAATGCGATATAGGGTCATGCATGATGCAATGCTCAGCATGCTGTGCTTCTCAGACTCCGCAACTTTCTCCGCCTCTTCAACTTGTTATAAACTAGGATAGAGTCCGTGCATCTCTAATCACCCATTCACCGATACTAGCAATCCGACCCTCGACCATCGACAATAATGGGATCCCATTTTTCGGTCGTCAACGATACGGATGAGGTAGTGGTATGTCGTATCCCATGTCGCACGCTGCAGCATGGTTCTCACCTGCCTTCCAGTGGATAACGCACGGAGTTAATACTGCGGTGCTGCAGCAAAGTGTGGAAATCCTGAGAGCGACAGCAGTGAGTGGTTAGTACAAGATATGTGCTGTTAGTTGACGTTTTTTGATATGCATAGGCCGCTGGTGCAAGCGTTCCCATCCCCGCTCTTGGAGTTATAGGTGAAGTTCTGCATGACTCGCGAACGTTTTCTTACGTTGCGAAATTAGCCACGGGTCTTTCCACCTTCCTCGAGAAGATACAGTCAGCCGCTCCTGACATTCCTCGACGACAACTGAATCTGAAAGACGTGGAAGCTATATTAACGGGAACTGGAATGCGACGATTGGCACCAGGAGAGACTTTCACGTCCGATAAATTGGCGCTCAGCCTGATTCAACAAGCAGAAGTTGCGATAGTGAAGTCGAACAATGGTGAAGGGCTGACTGTCAGAACTGGCCATTTTACTGTGTGGTCGGGTCAAACGGACAACTCGAATCAGACGTACAAGATGAGCGACCATCTCAACAGTCTGGAAGGTCAGGAGATTGCAGAAAATCTGGGAGTTCGAAGTTCCGGGATGTCCGAGCGTCCGTGCTCTCCGAGTGACGCCACATCGTGCTGTTGTGACGCCACAGCAGACTGACAGCTCTTCACGCTCGATCAGTCTTATATACCGCTGAGAAGAGCACCCTCTCCTCTGTTTCCTTCTCTCTTCTGCGCAATACCTCCTCTTTACAAGTAGAACAAACTCATAATCTATACTTGTGGAAGTGGGCCACTGCTGTGCATGGCATGATACGAGTCCTGAGTTTGAAATTTCTGAAGTAAATTTGGCACATGTCACTCAAATATGAGTAGGAAAAAGTATTTAATTGCATATCTCACATGCAATTACTACAGTATCTACATATAGTGACAAGGATGCTATCTACAAGAAGAACCAAAGTACAACAACCCATACCTAGATACTAAGGGAAAGAGATAAGTTAATAAGCAAGGACAGACACATGTGGGTGTACAGGCCTGTTTATGCAAGCTTGACAACCAGATCCAAAATAGAAAATTGCTATCCCACATATTCCACCACATATTATCTAGATGACCTTCAAGGATACACTGTCCCCAGTTGCGCACAATTTATTTCTGCTTTTAGTAATAAACCTACATGTGAAGTGGAACTCACTAAAGTATAATGTTGCTCCTTCTATATCAGGGCTACGAGATGGTGCTGGCCACAATGAGCAGCAATATTCACTTTAAAAATTCACTACTTTGTTTGGAGTGGTATCTGTTCTTATCAAAGCAGGAATACCTGCTTACCTGAGTGTTCTTGGCTATCCTGAATTTTTGTGCATTTTTAATCAACTGTTTCAGTTTATTTATTCTGGCAGGGAGTACCCCACCTTTGTCATGTTCTTATGTAGGCAGAGACCTAAATACAGGTGAGTACTCTTGAATATTCTGATTTTTGGGCCATTTCCCACTCAATTGAGACTGCTAGAAGACATGCAGCACAACTTCCATGCTTACATAAGCATGATTCTCAGGTGGCTGAGTATTGGCTGATTATCATGATTTTTCGGCGTACTTTTAGTTATTTATTGAGTTGAGTTCAACAACCCAGAGCTCTTGTACAGGGCTCCATGCATTTCCGGGGCGTTACTCACTCCCAGGCATGATATTGATAATGATATTGAGCGGAGTTTCAATCCAGAATAGGGAAGTTCACGTGGCTAGTGGCGACGCGGAAAGCATCTTGCACAGAGCTTGCAGAACGTGGAAACTGTCAAAAAAATCTAAAAGATCTATAAATTAGAATATGGCGAGGGCTATAATACATTTCGTGACCTTCAGCTGGTCAGCGTGCAATACCGTGGCTGCTGTAAGAGTGACAACGTTGCTGGAGCACAGCGGACTTTGCCGGACTGACTTGGATAGTTCGTACTCCGCTCAATATCATAGGTGATCCATAGGACAAGTTACAGCTCGTAGTAAAACAAGAAAAAATGGTATATTGTTTATATCATCTTATTTATCTAGTAGAGGAGATGTTTGAGGATAAAATGTGCAACAGAGCTTCATAGAAAGCATTGCACTTTCAGCCACCGTTGATATCGAGCGGGGTTCTAACCGTGGGAAGCATCGTGTCCGCCCTCTCGCCTTCCCGCTCAGAGCACCTCGAGGCTCGAGGAGAGTTGTGGAGCCACCTTTCTAGTGATATTGAGTGCTAGAAACACACTGTTGTACTTAGGTACTTTATTCCTCCCTTGGCTTTCCAGCCTCCGGCTTCTGTGAAGCTTTGGCACTGGTCTGTTGCCCGGTCGAAGACCGGGAGAAAAAAATGGGAATTAGGGCCCAGAAGCAAGAATTTTGGAATGCATTGATCATATAGATTCTGCGTTTCTTAAAATACCATGGTATTGCGAGCTCGAAGGCAAGGTACTGAACACTACCAGCCACAGTGGACTACATCCGGTAATACGCCCTACGTGTCTCTGAGCGCTGAAAACGCATTTTCACTACATTTGCGCAGATTCCCACGCTCTGTGCGATAGTGAGCGTATCCGCGGCGTCGCGCTACGAGCGATATTCAAGTTTCTATGGATTTTTCTGTTATTTCCTGGCTTTTCCCGAGCTCCGACCTCGCCCGACAACCTCTCCGAGTCGTTCCACAGGCTGTCGCTGGTCTCTCGATATGCAGCGCTGCAGCGGCGCTGCGTCGGCGTCGCTGTCGGCGTCGGCGGCACGTCGTAGCGGTGCGGTGCAGCGACGCAGCGACGCAGCGACGCTTCGGCAATGGCCGGCAGGCTTGTTCTAGGTCGTCTCAGTCAGTTCGAGTCATTTCCGAGAGTGTGCGTGCCTTGCCGGCACCATCCGTCGTCCGGCCGCTCATCGGCAGCGCTTTTGATGCGACGAGCGCACATTCCCACGCTTGCGTCAGTCAGCGGCCGCTTCCGTATATGGACGCTGCAGCTCCTGGAGCTTGTTCCGAGGTTCGGGTTTTGGTCTAGCCTTTCTTATTGTTTTGCATATAGCTATTGTTCTTATTGTTTAGCACAGGGACCTCGGCTATTTGGTTTAGGCAGGTAGCCTACTAGAGTAGCACTTCCTGTACTTGTAATTTAGGTTTCGGAGTCTACCAGAGTCCCCCCAGAGCTTGTATCTCGTCCTCCCTGCGCAATCTAGTGTTTCCCTCCCTTCCCTGTGTCTCCGTCTGAGTTTCCTGCATCTCCGTCACTAATCCTGCTCATCATCACTAAACCCGCTAATCGTCGCTAAAGTCGCTGCTTGTCGCTAAACGGCCGACAAGCATCGCTCACTATCCTGTGCTTCACAAAACCCTCGCCGCTCCGCATCCCCAGTCATCCCGAGCTATTGCCAGCTATTGGGCGCTGTCGCTACACCCGCCGCTGTCGCTTCGTCATATTTTCCCACGCCTCACTGTTTCGCTCGCTGTACGCTTTCCGTCCGTTTCTTTCCGAGCTTTTGCTGTCTGTGTTCCGCCAAACACCAGAGGTGTTTTCGCTTCATTCTATTTTTGGAGTCTACATCTATTTTTAGCGTTCAGTGCATTTTCGCTTCTATAGTGCCCTACGTCGCTTCCGGTCGCTTTCGCCGCTTGTTCTATTTTTAGCGCTTCGCTACGTCGCTCCTGTGGCCTGTGGTCTCGGTCCTATATTTCCCATTGACTCCCTCCGAACTACTTTCATACCCTTCGATTCCCGGGGCCTCGCAGCTGCGGCAGCACCAAGGGATTGGTGCTGGTGTGTGGTTGTTGTTGTTTGTTTAGGTCTTCCTCTTTCCGGGTTTCGTGGTGTGTTCGTGTTCATCACCGGATATGCCACGTGGCTCCTTGAGCCAATCCCCTTTTTTCTTTTTCTTTTTATTTTAGTGCAGTGGTATCATTACCGTGCTGCATTTCCAGGTGCTAATAACAGCTGATATAGTACTGCCCCTGTCTCCGGGGATATTTTTTGATTTATTATGATTTACCCCATCCTTTTGGGCA